>ML782634.1:213614-225705 GCA_009831015.1 Picea engelmannii | reverse complement strand
TTAAGGAGCGCGCTAAGATCTGTGGCCAAGAAGCAATCGTGCAAATCTATGGCTCACCCTGGATTTCGGACCCCCCCTTGTGTTCTTCTTTTAACCAAGGGGGGGGGGGCGGAATGAATATTTCCTTGTGGCAGGCCCCGTGTTACATGTGGCATTGTTCTATTGGTCCAAAATTCCTATCCCCCACATGCTATCTGACAGCCCGTCACTCATGAACATCATCCTCCACTGAGCCCACTTGTTACACTTGCTCCCAGGATCGTGTCACATCCCATAACTACAGTCAGTCCCAGTTGTCAGTACCTAAGCCCCTCATTCATGAACAGCCCCTTTTGGTGACTTTTACCTCCAATCGTCAGCCTCCACGTCACCCTTCTGTATACTTTGGCCACCGTCATCTGCCAACTCATCCCAAATGGCCCATTGTCAATTAATAACTGGATAATATACCCGTTGTCATGCTGACCGTTTTCCCGCGTCCAACCGACCCATTTTTTAATAAAACTGTCGTTTTCCCTGTTCATTCGTTCTTCATCCATCGCGCCAAAAACCTCTTATTCCCCATTGCTACAACATCGCCTTCACTCGCAGTTAGTCGATCCCACTAATGTATTGTTATTTGCAGGTACAATTTGCTGAAATGGTGTCAAAGCCGAGACAAGCGGAAGAAGAAGAAAATCCTTTTCTTCCTCCTCCTGTCGACCTGGATAAAATTCCCTTGGTCGATAAAGATCGATTGATAGCGGATACTATATGCAGTATCAAATTTTCTGATTTGCAGTCATGACTCTGGGAGGTGTTCCTGGACCAGAGTGACGAAATTGGACTCTGGGAGTCCAATTTTTCCTTGTATCTCTTTCCCCAGATTCATCATTTCCCAGAATTCACCCTCAAATGCCAAGCCCATTACATCCCCGACCAGAAAGCCATCGTTTCTTCATCTGGAGACGTCCTTTTCTTCATCACCCCCGAAGATATTGACCAGATGATGCAAATTACCCATGTTGAATCTGCGTCCCCATTCAATTTAGAAATCCTCACTGAGCTATATCAGAAAATGACATTCCCTCAGAGAGATCAGATCTTCGAGATTTTTCTCCCCACTTCCGCTCCACTCCCTTCCACCAATCCCCCTTACCCTTCTTCTATGTTCTCTACCAAAGGAAATCAAATCATTTCATCCCTGTGTTCCCTGCTCGGTTACTATTCTGATCAATGGGTAGATGAGCCCATCCTAGGTTTTATGTCCATTTTCTCAAACAATGAACAACCTACCACGCAGTTCGACTACATCACCTTCTTGGCCAATAATATCCATGAACAATTTGTGAATTTCGCCAAAGAGGGCATGTTCAGATATTCCTCCATTCTGGCTTACATGTTCGTGTACTTTCAAGCCGACAGGTTCAGTTTCTCCACGCAGAAGATGGACGCCGACGGAAAGCCCCAGCCAGTCACAGGGCGGACTTCTCTTTTGAAACATAACTCTTTTAAATACGACTTCAAAGCGTTCATTGATCAATTTTACCACCCTGTGGTAAGTATGTTGGGTGGTCGGCCTGAGCCATGAATAAATGAAGAGGTCCAGAGAATTCTACATCTCTCGAAAGACGCAAAGACAAGAGACTGGTGCTTGTATCAGAATCACTCTGAGATCCGAGTTTACGGGTGCGAATTGGCACCTTTCAGGCTGCCGAGATATGTACCGAAGAAGCAACAATTGCGGATCAAAGGGAAGATTGGTTATTTCATCTGCAATAATCGAGGCGCGGGGGAGGAAGCAGACAGAATGTTAAAGGATATGAAATTCTTTACAAGTTTCACCTGGCACTATGATCCCTGCGGGATCATTTCTGAGATGAGAGTGAAAAATAAGAATGTCCCATATTCGCATGAGTCCAAGCCAGAAATCGAGAAATTTGCAATTCAAACAGAATGGGAGCCCGATACTTTGATGGACGTGGAACAGCAAATTGAAGTGGAACAGCAGATTCCCTCGACTAGTGTGTTACCCACTACCACACCTCAATTCCCCAAGGAGAAGAGGCCCCGACAGGAGTCGTCTCCTCCTGTAATGGAGGTGTCATCAGAGGAATTTCAAATACACTCCAAAAATCCAAAGATATTTTCAGTTCATGGCGCAACAATAGAACAGCAAGTTTCGACCACCACAGTAACTACTACAAGGGTCAAGCTAGTCACTCTCCCTTTCGGCTCAAGTCAGCTTAAGGAAATAACAACAACGATAAAATCCACAGATTCTCCCCTAGATACTCTGCCGAGTAAAACTGGTCCCAAGTTAGGCATTTTCGAAAAATATGACTTGATCAAGAAGAAGAACCAGACGCTCACTAGCAGCACTTATGCCCAGTTCCATAAGCAGTCGTCCATAGCTCAGCATAGGCTTCTTTCAGCCTTTGACACTAAAAAGGGTAGGATGCATATGGCTTACCTCCAAGCACAAGTGTCGGATCCCAAGGTGATATTAGACTACAAAAGGGCCACCTTTGAGTTCCAAGCAAAGGACGTGCATCCAGCAGATCAGATGGATTTTCACAAGCAAACTGGGGAGATGGTTTTCCACACATTGGCCCACGCCTCAGCTTCTGCATCAAAATTTCGGGTATCTTTGAACAATGCCCAGACCCAACTTAATCTAGAGAACATGTCATCTTTCGCGAAAGATAACAGAATCAAGACGTTGGAGGAGTTGGTCCTCAAGATCGGTTATGACCCTGCTAATGTCAAGGTTGCCGAAGAGATGATTAAAAAGAAAAATGCTGACATCACATCCTTAAGAAAAAATCTAAAGCACCCTCCAACAGAAGACCCACAGGCAAAGGAGATAGCAGAAAAGGAAGGTGAAAAGGATGAGATGGTGAATTTACTCATGGAGAAGAATGCTCAGCTAAAAGAGATGGAGGTTGAGATGGAGAGACTGCTAAAGGAGAAAGAGAAGGCAAGCCAATGGAAGGCATTCCATTGAGTGCTATCCCAATTGCAGGTTTGAACACAGCAACAGTGACAGCCATTCCATCTGCCACATCAGTGCCACTACCAGAAGGAACAACAGACCTTGCCAAGTCCATGGAGAGGATGAACCTGCAAGAATCAGAAATCAGCAGGCTTAAGAAAGAGGTGGAGAACCTCCAAGAGCTAAAGAATTCTTTCCAGACAAGCCTATCCAAAGAAAAACAGGTGAATGAGCAAATCAGGAAGGAGTTACAGCAGCTCCAAAAACAAACAATGGCAGGGAAAACTTTGGCTGAGGTCAAAGAGATTGTGTGGACAGATATTTCCAAGTCCATAAATGAAATTTGGCCAATGGTTCAAATCATGTTTGAACAAAATGAGTTGCTCGAGAGGAGCAAACAAGCTGTCGAGAAAATCAGAATGGAGTTGGGAGACATGCCAGCACAAGCAAATGAAATAATCAGGTTCCTGAATTCCAAGACCAGAGAGGAACTCGAAGAACTAAAGATTGAGGACAGTATGGAAACTATACTTGAGGTAAAAAGGGTTCTAACCAAAAGAGGTCTCATGCTTCAGCTTGAGGAGAAGATTCAAGTCATGGATCAAGGAGTAAAAAAGTTTTTCAATAAGATAGATGTTCTCCAAAAGAAGGGCTTACCTGGCCTGAAGGTCATTAATGATAAATTAATGACACTCCCTGATTACAAGAAAAGGCTGACTCAAGTGTCTAAGGATAGTTCCAAGTTTGCAGGGATACAAGGAAGCATCACAGGCAAAGCATTCATGGATGCCCTGTAGTTGGATATTAGTATTCAACATGAGATTAAACACATATTCATCATCAAGCCTACATTTTCTAAATATACAGACATGGATGAAGTGTATCGGAGATTGCTTAAAGTCACAGTGCCAGGTCATATCAGATGGGAGGAGTTGTGTGATCTACTAGATTAGCAGATGAGCTGCCATGATCCAGTCACCTGTCCAGTCAGAAGAGGTTGCGAAGGCACCTCGCCAACGGCCTACCCCAGAAATTTCCGCATGCAGTTGTACTGAGTCATCAAACAGTTTTTGATTAGTTAAAGTAGTTAGACTAAAAATAGAATGAGCACATCCTGATCAGTTATGACAGGAACGTTTGTAATTTGAAGTATAAATACTTCAACTCTCGAAGTATTGGGGGTTGTTGATTCACACACCCTATTGCTATCAAACTGTAATATTTTTGAAGAGATCGGCCATTAATAAAGAGGAAGCACTTTTATAGGATTCTTGCGTGTATTCACTGGTGACGTTTTTCTCTTAGTTGAATGTTTTTCTTGCTTAGTGCTCATAATGTTTTCTGAAGCTAATCTTTAAAAGTAACGAATGTTGCAGGATTTATCTTAGATACCCTGTTTCCGACTTTAAAGATTTGAATGTTTATCTTCTAAGGTTTTCAATTAAGGAATTCTTAACTGCTTCTTAGTTGAATGATCTTTCTCATCTTTTCTTCTGTCCATCATTTAAATTATTAAAGATCCAGTTGAATGCATTATCTCGCCCTATGAAAGTCTTCTTTGGCATTTCTGGTTGTTTCTTGTATTTAATTAGACACAGGCCCCATAGCCCAATGGATGTGTAAACTGTCTCAACCAATTTATAAACCCTTTTACAAAAAAACATACCTGTTCCTTTTACCTAGCCTAATATCTAGATTAAAAACAAAGCTAAATCGTATAGAGAGATCCCTCTCTGAAGCTGGAAGGGATAGATCCCAGCTTTAAAAGCGGTTGGATAAAGTTACCTTTGTGGATTCCTTCTTTGTCAACCTCTTGGAAATTTACAGAGTGCTAACATAATGGCGACCAAACTGGGGAAGAACTAAAACTGACAATTTCACATTTCTTTCCCCTAAAAGAACATTTAATTCAGAGAAGAAAGCAATTTTTAGAGGTTGATTAAAACTTTGCACATATCATTTTCATACTCACGAAATTAAAATATATATATATAAAAATCAAAAAGTAGTTCTGGCTTCCAAGAAAGTTCACACTAGATCTCATCCCAACCCAAAACTCTCAGTAGCAATAGATAACCCCGAACATTTGCTTAGGCGAAAGGCCTCGGTTGCCAGCTCAGGGAGTCATACTTCCCTGCATAAGTCACCTTCCTTTTCAGGGAAACCCGTTACCTCTCAAAACCTTGATCTTAATACCTTTCCACCCCGAAGTCTGGTTAGAACACGGTCCGACAGTTTTGTGTCGGGACTCGTTTTTGATCGAACTATGTTGCAACCCCGAACCCCAGAAGTTTTGTCTCCCACGACTAAACTGAAAATCACCACCTCAGTTTCGTGCAGTCCCTCCTCACCTTCATCTTCAGTCGCTACCTCGCCTACCATCCAGGTTATTCTTCAACCTCCTCCACCCATCATGGCAGCTCGGTATGCCCCGTTGGTCTTGGCTGTGCCGTTACATGCTATGCCCCAAGATTAACAAACAAGACTTCCACAGTTCAATGCGACCAGACCATTAAATGCCCAACAACACGTAGACAAAATGAATGATTACTTTGACTTACAAGAAGTTGATGAGGCGGACGTGCAAATGCGATTGTTTGCCCAGAGTCTAACAGGAGACGTCAAGAAATGGTTCAAATCTTTACCCGCCGCCTCAGTTCCTGACCTTGTTGCGTTCCAAAGAAGTTTTCTTGACAGGTGGGAGGTAAAGAAAAACCCTCTCCAGATATTGTCAGAATACGAGAATATAAAAAGAAACCAAGGTGAGACAGTACAGGATTATTGCACCCGCTTTAACAACCTGTACAATGCAATTCCCACTGAAATCAAACCTCCCCAAGGCCTGGCATTGATTAAATTCCCTGATGGATTTGATGCTGACATGTCCTATCAATTAAGAGAGAGAAATTTCGCTACCCTGGAGGACATGCAGAAGAGTTTTATTAGTGTGGAGGCCAATCTGTTGGCGAAAAGGGCCTGTCAGAGGTCAGAAAGGAAAGTTATGATCAAAGAAGAGCCTTCCACGTCTACCAATGATTACAAGCTGGATTCTTTGGCCAGAATGGTGGAATTAATGATGGAAAAAATGAATCTTTCCAACAGAAACCCTCCAAGGGACAACACACCTGCTCCTCAGATTCAGAACCCCAATTTTAGGAGAAACCCTCCACAGATCAGACAGAGAGATCCTAGAGATCAAAGAGAGAAGAGAGGCCCAGATCAGCCGATCAGACCTCCCCTACAAGAAAACTACACCGATGAAGGGGGTGAAATGAATGAAGAAATGGAAGACACACACATCAACCTCATGGGCATTCATGACAATGAGGCCATTTTCCTCACCCAAGAAGAGCAGGAACTCTTTCTACTAAATCAAACTAAGGTAAGTGAGGACGCCGAAGATGCAGGACAACAGGTCTTTGAGAATGCTATTCTGGAGGTACACGGGCAGTATAATCTGTGCAGCAGAAAGACAGAAGGGGGTTCAAAGGCAGAAGGGGCCTCATCCAAAAAGATGACCGAGACACGGAAGACAATCGGATCCAAGAAAACCCTTGAACCTTCTATTGAAAAGACTCTTGGTAATGTTCCTGAGAAGAATAAATCTGACTCTCCATTGAAGAAAAACATCACCATCCTGAAAAGACCATCACAACCTGATGCTTCTCATGTTAACCTGCCAAGTACTTCTGAGCTGAAGAACCTGGCAGACAAATCAGAAGTGATGAGCCAAGTCAGAACTCTTACACCCTTTAGCCTTGAAGGAGAATTGGAAAAAATAAAAATTCCCATCCCACTTACAGAGTTGATGAACAGAAGTGGTTATCGTTCACAGGTACTAAAAGCACTAGCCATTGAACCTGACATAGGCACAGAGGCCTTGACTATTGGATCAGTGACTCATTCAGACACTGTGAACCTTACTGATGATCATCCCTAACTCCTTTTCGAACCTGAAGTAAATGGTCGAGACGACACCGGCGATGTAGCCCCCTTTTACATCAGTTTGAACATCCATGAATTGATATTACACAACGCTATGCTGGATTCAGGTGCCTCACATAACCTGATGCCTGAAGCAGTAATGGAAAAACTGGGACTGGAGGTCACCAGACCATACAAGGATTTACACTCATTTGATTCCAGCAAGGTCAAATGTATTGGTTTAATCAAAGACCTATGCATCACCCTGGTTCAGATCCCTTCAAAAATCATGGTAATGGACGTGGTGGTTGCAGACATCCCGCCTAAGTATGGAATGTTTCTCTCCAGGTCTTGGGGAGCTAAGTTGAAAGGAACCCTGCAGCTAGATATGTCTTACGCCACTATCCCAGTGTTTGGGCAGCAGAGGAGGTTATATAGAGAAACGTTGATGAAGTACATGGTAAGTAGCCAGGAAAAGCCTCACAATTACCCCCTTTACTCCACACATTCCGATTTAGATTTGTTCATCTTGTATAATGAGGGTGACACAAAAGAACAATATACTCAGCTGACAGAAGAAGAATCTAGTCAAGATGAAGATCCAGAAATCAGTGAGGTAACAAAGATGAAAAACGAAATCACTGAAGAATTCCCCGCCGATTTCTGGACTATGGATTTTGATGGAGCGGTTAGTAAAGAAGGAGCAGGAGCCGGAGTCTAGTTTCATAATCATCTAAAAAGGTATTCAGAAAATCACTCCTACAAATTGAATTTCCAGTGCACTAACAACGTTGTCGAGTATGAAGCTTTAATGCTCGGTCTGAAGCTGTTGAAAAGGGTTGGTGCTAAGCAGATAATGGTAAGGGGTGACTCTGAATTAATAATCAAGCAAATTAAAGGTGAGTATTCTGCTAAACACCTGCGCCTTAGAGCCTACAGAAATGTTGTTCTTGATGCTTTGAAATTTTTTAATGAGGTTGACTTGCAAGTAATGCCGAGAGGACAGAATATTCTGGCCAACGGATTGGCTACGTCAGCAGCCTCCTGCAAGATTCCTTTCCGCCAAACTCGCCCATATACAGTGGAGGTGAAATGTAGACCGACGGTTCCCGATAATATTAGGTACTGGCAAGTGTTTGGAAATGATGATCAGATAGAGGATTTTCTGCAATGCAAGAACGATTTTGAATGTACAAATATAGATGTAGAAAATGAAGACGAGAACGTAAAAAGTTCCGAATTTGAAATAGATAGTGTGAATACTGTAGATATAGTAGATACAATAGATTCAGGAGATTTAGGGGACGACGAAATGGATGTTGATGTTTTACAATTGAAAAGCAATGTTTTACCCAGAGGTCTCGTCCCTTTAGAAGATATGTTTGACAATAACGATGTAGATAAGAAACCCAAAATAGAAGCCCATGGACAAGAGGTAGAGGATTGCAATATAGGAACTACGGAAAAACCTAGGATGGTCAAACTATCCAAATCAATACCCCCAGAACAAAATCTTAAATACATTGAACTATTCAAGGAATATTCGGACGTTTTTGCCTGGGGCTATGAAGATTTGAAAGCCTACGATACCAGCATCATACAACACTGAATTCCCATAAAGGAAGACCAAAAACCATTTAGACAGAAACTTAGGAGGATAAATCCTAAGTTGCTCCCTCTAATAGAAAAAGAAATCAAGAAGATGTATGATGCCAAGATCATCGTCCCGCTACTCTTCTCTAAGTGGGTTTCTAATTTAGTCCCTACATGGAAAAAGACCGGGGAAATCAGACTATGTATTGATTTCCAAAATCTGAACAAAGTATCCCTGAAAGATAATTACCCATTACCTAAGATGGACCACCTCCTGCAAAGAGTGTTCGGGTCCAGTAGGATATCTCTGCTAGACTGTTTCTCAGGTTACAACCAGGTCCTAGTTCACCCGGACGATCAAGATAAAACCGCTTTTACCACACCATGGGGCACTTTCATGTACGTGAAGATGCCTTTTGGTTTGATGAATGTCGGAGCCATGTTTCAGAGGGAAATGGATATCGCCTTCGTGGAAGAAGCAGGTAAATGTATTGTCGTTTATTTAGATGATGTGACCATGTTTTCCAAAACTGATGACGAACACCTGCGGCACCTTAGACGAGTTTTTGAGAAATGTAGGAGGTTTGGGATTTCTTTAAATCCTAAGAAATGCCTTTTTGGGTTAGAAGAAGGCAAACTGCTGGGACATATCATTTCTAAAGATGGAATCAAAATTGACCCCAGTAGAATAGAGGCCATACTAAAAGTAGATCATCCAAGAAACCTCAAAGAACTACAGTCTTTTATCGGACAAATTAACTTTCTACGAAGATTCATTCCCAATCTGGCTGAACTCCTTCGAAACATCACAAACATGCTTAAAAAGGATACAAAAATAAAATGGGACTCTGTGTCTAGACAATACTTCGAACAAGTCAAACGAGCACTCACAGAGGCTCCAGTTCTGATCAGTCCTGATTTCACTAAAGATTTTTATCTTTTTTCTTTCGCCTCTAAACATACTATAGCAGTAGTACTACTACAGAAGAATAGTGAAGGGCACGAATAGCCCATAGCTTTCTTCAGCAAAGCTTTAAGAGATGCTTCCCTGAACTATAAAATCATGGAGAAGCAAGCTTTTGCTTTGGTAAAATCCATAAAGGACTTTAGGGTCTACATTCTCCATTCACACACCATAGTTTCTATTCCGAACACGGTAGTAAAAGACATCTTGACACAAGACAATCCCGATGGGAGAAGGGGAAAATGGATTGCATTTATTCTGGAATATGACATAGAGATTAAGCCCACAAAACTGATCAAAGGCCAAGGCCTTGCTAAACTGATGGATGAATCTAACTTCCAGGCTCTTGACATTAATTTTCTAGATGTGGCAGATGAACAGGGTGAGATGGCGACTCCAAACGTTAGAGAGGTATTTCTAAACTCTCCATGGTATGCAGACCTAATATTCGTACTACAAAATTTACAAGCTCCCCCAGGTTTAACTAAGACTAAAGCTAGATTTTTAAAGTTGAAGGCATTGAAGTTCTGTATTCTAGAAGGAAATTTATATTGGAAAGACCCTGCAGGTATTCTTTTAAATTGTTTACTTAAATATGAGGTCAATAAAGTGTTACAGGAGTTTCATGCAGGGGAATGTGGTGGCCATTTGAACTGGAAGGTTACAGCCAACAAAATACTCAGAGCTGGATTTTACTGGCCCACCATGTTTGCAGATGTACATCAGAAAGTGACAGCGTGCCACCAGTGTCAATTATTTGAGGGTAAAAGGAAGCTCCTTCCTCTACCTCTTAAACCAATTTCAGTTGAGGCTCCTTTCCAGCAATGGGGACTCGATTTCATTGGAGAAATACACCCACCGTCTTCAGGCCAACATAGGTGGATTCTTACGGCCACTAATTATTTTACCAAATGGATCGAGGTTGTACCAAGTAGGCAAGCCACTGACTCTGTTATTATTAAATTTCTTGAAAATAATATTTTGTCTCATTTTGGTTGTCCTAGGAAGATCATTACTGACAATGCAGCTGCCTTTCGTTCGAAGAAGCTCATAGACTTTTGCAACCGTTACCACATTGGCTTGGGGCATTCCACAGCCTATTACCCTCAGGGGAATGGGTTGGCAGAGTCCTCAAACAAAACTCTGGTGAATATCATCAAGAAAACATTGCAGGAGAACAAAAAGTCATGGCATGATAAGCTGGTTTTTGCTTTATGGGAAGATAGACTGACCACCAAAATGTCAATTGGTATGTCACCATACCAGCTGGTCTATGGTACCGAGGCTATTTTCCCAACTTCTTTGGGAGTCCCTGTCATGAAATTACTGCAGGAGGTACAAGCCGATCCAAATGACTCCCAGAGAAGAATAAATCAGATGATTCATTTGCAGTAGACTAGAGAAGATGTCTTCAATAAAACACAGGTCATACAAGAGAACATCAAGAAGATATTTGACAAACGAAACAAGGAGGATGATTTTAAATTAGGAGACCTGGTGTTGATATGGGATGCCAGGAACGAGGACAAGGGTAAGCATGGGAAATTCGACCATCTGTGGACAGGGCCATATAAAATCCAAGCTTTCAAAGGAAACAATGCCTTTTTGTTAAACAATGTTGATGGGTCAGATCTGCCAGGAGCACCTGTGAATGGCAGAATGTTGAAACATTATGTCCCACCTCAGTAAGAGATTTGAAGAACTCACCCTCCATTGTACATACCAGTTTTAATTTTTAGTCTTTACTTGCATTTTCTGAATGAGGAACATTGGCTAGTTGTTTGAAGCCCGAAGAGAAGGCCCTAAGCTGCTTATCACTGTTTTTCAAAATTTTCCTTAGAATAAGACCAATGAAGGCTACTAGACAGATATGTTCAGAGTGACAGGAAATTGGATTCTTGGCACTTAACAGGGCAAGTACCATCCCCAGGTGGAGCCGCTGTTATCACCCCATAAATTATGGGAATCAACTTATGACTTGAATATTATGGATAGTATCTGTATCCAGTGTTTTTATTGGCAACTGATCTTTCATTTTAAAAAAAGAAAAAAGAAAGAAAAGAAAAATAAAAGAGGGCATAAAAGAATTGAAACAAAAGCCCCGTGCAATAATATTAACTTGGTCATACCTTTCAAGCATGGCCAAGTTATTTTAAATTTTCAATGTTGATAGGTTAGTGAATAAATATGGCTAGACTGTCTAATCCTGGTCAGATATCCCTTAGGTTAGAGTAGTGAATAAATTTGACCAGACTGTCTAATCCTGGTCAGATAGCCCTTAGGTAGAGTAATTTCTTAACCCAACAGTTTAATCTGGGTTAATAGTCCTAGAAGATAGGTTAGCATGTAAGTTAGTTGCTTATTTTGTTTACCCCCCATGAAAACAGATTAAAAAGATGTTACACCATGTCCCCATGGCCTTAGAATAGCTTAGATGAAGTCTCCTTGGTGGGGTTTAGGTGAAAATTTGGGAAAAACCCATAAAATGCTTTCTATCCTAAGTTTTTCCCCAAGTTCTTATGTTTCCACTCCCTGATCTATGTTTCTTGCACTTATCAATGGTCCCGATCACGGTGCTTATATCAACGGCTCACAGAGCATTCCGGACCCCCCCTAGCGTTCTGCCTTTAACGAAG
>ML782634.1:182215-213177 GCA_009831015.1 Picea engelmannii | reverse complement strand
GGGGGGGTCCCGGAATGAATATTTCCTTGCGGCGGGCCCCGTGTTACATGTGGCATTGTTCTATTGGTCCAGAAGTCCTATCCCCCACATGTTATCTGACAGCCCATCACTCATGAACGTCATCCTCCACTGAGCCCACTTGTTACACTTGCTCCCAGGATCGTGTCACATCCCATAACTGCAGTCAGTCTCGTTTGTCAGTACCTAAGCCCCTCATTCATGAACAGCCCCTTTTGGTGACTTTTACCTCCAATCATCAGCCTCCACGTCACCCTTCCATATACTTTGGCCACCGTCATATGCCAACTCATCCCAAGTGGCCCGTTGTCAATTAATAATTGGATAATATACCCGTTGTCATGATGACCGTTTTCCCGCGTCCAACCGACCCATTTTTGAATAAAAATACCGTTTTCCCTGTTCATTCGTTATTCATCCATCGTGCCAGAAACCTCTTATTCCCCATTGCTACAGCGTCGCCTTCACCCGCAATTAGTCGATCCCACTAACGTATTGTTATTTGCAGGTACAATTTGCTGAAATGGTGTCAAAGCCGAGACAAGCGAAAGAAGAAGAAAATCCTTTTCTTCCTCCTCTTGTCGACCTGGATAAAATTCCCTTGGTCGATAAAGATCGATTGATAGCGGATACTATATGCAGTTTTGACTTTTCTGATTTGCATTCATGGCTTCGAGAGGTGTTCCTGGACCAGAGTGACGAAATTGGACTCTGGGAGTCCAATTTTCCCTTGTATCTCTTTCCCCAGATTCATCATTTCCCGGAATTCACCCTCAAATGCCAAGCCCATTACATCCCCGACCAGAAATCCATCGTTTCTTCATCTAGAGACATCCTTTTCTTCATCACCCCCGAAGATATTGACCAAATGATGCAAATTACCCGTGTTGAATCTGTGTCCCCATTCAATTTAGAAATCCTCACTGAGCTATATCAGAAAATGAAATTCCCTCAGAGAGCTCAAATCTTCGAGCTTTTTCTCCCCACTTCCGCTCCACTCCCTTCCACCAATCCCCCTTACCCTTATTCTATGTTCTCTACCAAAGGAAATCAAATCATTTCATCCATGTGTGCCCTGCTCGGTTACTATTCTGATCAATGGGTAGATGAGCCCATCCTGGGTTTTCTGTCCATTTTCTCAAACGATGAACAGCCTACCACGCAGTTCGACTACATCACCTTATTGGCCAATAATATCCATGAACAATTTGTGAATTTCGCCACAGAGGGCATGTTCAGATATTCCTCCATTCTGGCTTACATGTTCATGTACTTTCAAGCTGACAGGTTCAGTTTCTCCACGCAGAAGATGGACGCCGACAAAAATCCCCAGCCAGTCACAGCATGGACTTCTCTTCTGAAACATAACTCTGATGAATACGACTTCAAAGCGTTCATTGATCAATTTTACCACCCTGTGGTAAGTATGTTGGGTGGTCGGCCTGAGCCACGAATAAATGAAGAGGTCCAGAGAATTCTACATCTCTCGGAAGACGCAAAGATAGGAGACTGGTACTTGTATCAGAATCACTCTGAGATCTGATTTTACGGGTGTGAATTGGCACCTTTCAAGCTTCCGAGATATGTACTGAAGAAGCAACAATTGCGGATCAAAGGGCAGATTGGTTCTTTCATCTGCAATAGTCGAGGCGCAGGGGAGGAAGCAGACAGAATGTTAAAGGATATGAAATTCTTTACAAGTTTCACCTGGCACTATGATCCCTGTGGGATCATTTCTGAGATGAGAGTGAAAAATAAGAATGTCCCATATTCGCATGAGTCCAAGACAGAAATCGAGAAATTTGCAAATCAAACAGAATGGGAGCCCAATACTTTGATGGATGTGGAACAACAAATTGAAGTGGAACAGCAGACACCCTCGACTAGTGTGTTACCCACTACCACACCTCAGTTCCCCAAGGAGAAGAGGCTTCGATAGGAGTCGTATCCTCCTGTAATGGAGGTGTCATCAGAGGAATTTCAAATACACTCCAAAAATCCAAAGACAGTTTCAGTGCCTGGCGCAACAATAGAACAGGAAGTTTCGACCACCACAGTAACTACTACAAGGGTCAAGACAGTCACTCTCCCTTTCGGCTCAAGTCAGCTTAAGGAAATAACAACAGCGATAAAATCCACAGATTCTCCCCTAGATACTCCGTCGAGTAAAACTGGTCCCAAGTTAGGCATTTTCGAAAAATATGACTTGATCAAGAAGAAGAACCAGATGCTCACTAGCAGCACTTATGCCCAGTTCCAGAAGAAGTCATCCACAGCTCAGCATAGGCTTCTTTCAGCCTTTGACACTGAAAAGGGTAGGATGCATATGGCTTACCTCCAAGCACAAGTGCCAGATCCCAAGGTGATATCAGACTACAAAAGGGCCACCTTTGAGTTCCAAGCAAAGGACATGCATCCAGCAGATCAGATGGATCTGCACAAGCAAACTAGGGAGATGGTTTTCCACACATTGGCCCACGCCTCAGCTTCTGCATCAAAATTTCGGGTAGCTTTGAACAATGCCCAGACCCAACTTAAGCTAGAGAAAATGTCATCTTTCGTGAAAGATAACAGAATCAAGACATTGGAGGAGCTGGTCCTAAAGATCGGTTATGACCCTGCTAACGTCAAGGCTGCCGAAGAGATGATTAAAAAGAAAAATGATGACATCGCATCCTTAAGAAAACAGCTAAATCTCCCTCCAACAGAAGATCCACAGGCAAAGAAGATAGAAGAAAAGGAAGGTGAAAAGGATGAGATGTTGAAGTTACTTATGGAGCAGAATGCTCAGCTAAAAGAGATGGAGGCTGAGATGGAGAGACTGCTAAAGGAGAAAGAGCAGGTGAAGCCAATGGAAGGCATTCCATTGAGTGTTATCCCAATTGCAGGTTTTAGCACAGCAACAGTGACATCCATTCCATCTGCCACATCAGTGCCACTACCAGAAGGAACAACAGACCTTGCCAAGTCCATGGAGAGGATGAACCTGCAAGAATCAGAAATCAGTAGGCTTAAGAAAGAGGTGGAGAACCTCCAGGAGCTAAAGAATTCTTTCCAGACAAACCTATCCAAAGAAAAACAGGTGAATGAGCAAATCAAGAAGGAGTTACAGCAGCTCCAAAAACAAACAATGGCAGGGAAAAATTTGGTTGAGGTCAAAGAGATTGTGTGGAAAGATATTTCCAAGTCCATAAATGAAATTTGGCCAATGGTTCAAATCATGTTTGAAAAAAATGAGTTGCTCGAGAGGAGAAAACAAGTTGTCTAGAAAATCAGAATGGAGCTGGGAGACATGCCAGCACAAGAAAATGAAATCATCAGGTTCCTGAATTCCAAGACCAGAGAGGAACTCGAAGAACTAAAGATTGAGGACAGGATGGAAACTATACTTGAGGTAAAAATGGTTCTAACCAAAAGAGGTCTCATGCTTCAGCTTGAGGAGAAGATTCAAGTCATGGATCAAGGAGTACAGAAGTTTTTCAATAAGATAGATGTTCTCCAAAAGAAGGGCTTACCTAGCTTGAAGGTCATTAATGATAAATTAATGACACTCCCTGATTACAAGAAAAGGTTGACTGAAGTGTCTAAGGATAGTTCCAAGTTTGTAGGGATACAAGGAAGCATCACAGGCAAAGCATTCATGAATTCCCTGCAGTTGGATATTAGTATTCAACATGATATTAAACACATATTCATCATCAAGCCTACATTTGCTAAATATACAGACATGGATGAAGTGTATCAGAGATTTCTTAAAGTCACAGTGCCAGGTCATATCAGATGGGAAGGGTTGTGTGATCTACTAGATTAGCAGATGAGCTGCCACGATCCAGTCACCTGTCCAGTCAGAAGAGGTTGCGAAGGCACCTCGCCAACGGCCTACCCCAGAAATTTCTGCATGCAGTTGTACTGAGTCATCAAACAGTTTTTGATTAGTTAAAGTAGTTAGACTAAAACTAGAATGAGCACGTCCTGATCAGTTATGACAGGAACATTTGTAATTTGAAGTATAAATACTTCAACTCTCGAAGTATTGGGGGTTGTTGATTCACACACCCTATTGCTATCAAACTGTAATATTTTTGAAGAGATCGGCCATTAATAAAGAGGAAGCACTTTTACAGGATTCTTGCGTGTATTCACTGGTGACGTTTTTCTCTTAGTTGAATGTTTTTCTTGCTTAGTGCTCATAATGTTTTCTGAAGCTAATCTTTAAAAGTAACGAATGTTGCAGGATTTATCTTAGATACCCTGTTTCCGACTTTAAAGATTTGAATTTTTATCTTCTAAGGTTTTCAATTAAGGAATTCTTAACTGCTTCTTAGTTGAATGATATTTCTCATGTTTTCTTTTGTCCATCATTTAAATTATTAAAGATCTAGTTGAATGCATTATCTCTCCCTGTGAAAGCCTTCTTTGGCGTTTCTGGTTGTTTCTTGTATTTAATTAGACACAGACCCCATAGCCCAATGGATGTGTAAACTGTCTCAACCAATTTATAAACCCTTTTACAAAAAAACATACATGTTCCTTTTACCTAGCCTAATATCTAGATTAAAAACAAAGTTAAATCGTATAGAGAGATCCCTCTCTGAAGCTGGAAGGGCTAGATCCCAGCTTTAAAAGCGGTTGGATAAAGTTACCTTTGTGGATTCCTTCTTTGTCAACCTCTTGGAAATTTACAGAGTGCTAACATCTTCTACTAGTAGAACATTTTTTTCCTTGGTATTCTTGTTCCCAATTCTGACTCTGCCTTTTCCAATGATTTTAGTGTAATCGTCATTTTCGAAGGAGACTGGTCCATCTCTTTCCTTTCTTAATGTAAGAAACTTGTCTTTATCACTTGTCATGTGTTTTGAACATCCATTATCAACATACCAACCATGTTTCCTCTGCTTAGCGTGTAGAGCAAGTGTGCATTCTTCATTTATATATTGATTTTGCTTTCTTATCCATGTCATTTTCTGAGGTTCATGTCTATGACTGTTGTTATTTTGTTGTGGTTCTCTAGGAGGGAATGTCATTCTACAATCTTTGGCCATGTGTCCAAAGTTGTTATATTTGTAACATTCCACTTCAGTGCTCAAAGATTCAAACATGTTGTAACTTCTTCTCTGTGTTTCACTAGGCATTCTTGGATAACCCTTTTGTGTGTGACTTTCAAATTTGTTTATATTCTTGTTGTTAGCTATGCAATTCACAGCTTTATATCCAAAATTATTACATGCATAACATAAACCAAAAAATATAGTTTGATACCTGGGAGTTGAATATCTTTTGAAAGGAGGTACTCTTATGAATTATTCTTCTTCCTAAGGCCTATCTGTCGGTTATTGATTCTAAAATATGAATCTTCTCGGTGGAGGAGTGTCCATGTAATATTCCTTGTAGATCTTTCTATCCCCTTTGATTGTTTCTGCATAGCTTTTTGGATATGTTTCTTGCTCTGTTGTTTTGGATCTTGATCCCTTTTCTGTCTGATTGTATCCAAGTCCAGACTTTTCATGATGAGTTTTTTGCCTGTTGATAACGTCATCCAAAATTTTTGAGTTGTTTTGAATATTTTTCTTTTGAAGATCCTTTCTTAATGTGACAATATTTGCTTCCAAATTTCCAATGATCCTCTCTTTTTCTTATAGTTGTTCTTTGAGTGCTTCTTCAATTCTTTTATCTTCTTCTATTTGAACCTTCAAATTTGTGATCATTTGTTCTAGTTCTTGAGTGTCTTCTTTCTTGTCTAGTTCCTCTTGTAGTTTCTTGTTTTTCTTCTTTTCTCTTCTGATAACTTCTATGGCACACATCAATTCTTCTCGGTAATCAACTTTGGTCTCTTCATATTCTTCTTTGGCTTCTTCATATTCTTCTTCGACCTCTTCATATTCTTCTTCGGAGTCTTCTTTAACAGAGTCTTCTACTGCCATGAATATAACTCTTTATGTCTCACTGTCACTGGATTCATCCTCATCTGATGATGAGATGTCTTCTTTGGTGCATAAAATTTTCTTGAAATCTTTATTTGTGGTTCTTTTGCCTTTATATGTTTGTTTTCTATTTGAGTAACCTTCATCATTTATATTTTTCTTATTAGCACATTTGTTAGCAAAATGACCAATACCATCACAATTAAAACAAATCAAATGAATATTACCTCTATACCTGTCATTGGTTCTCTTATTCAATATTTTGACAAAGTTGGTCACTTCTTCATCATCTTCTGAGGCGTCACTACTGTTGCTATGTTCTTTTTCTTTTTTCTTTCCCTTTTTCTTTGACTTTTTGGATGCTTTGAAGGCTGCTTCTTTTATATCTAGATTTTCCTGTTTAGTTCTCATTTCATATGTTGTGAATATTCCATGTAATTCGTCCATGCTTATTGAGTTTAGATTTGCTCTTTCTTCTAGTGTTGATATCTTAGGGTCAAATCTCATAGGAAGAGATCTTAGTACCTTTTGAACAATTACAGATTCTTTAATTTCTTCTCCCAATCCCATGATTTCATTTATTGTTTCATCGATTCATAAAAAGTAAGCTGCAATATTCTCATCTTCCTTCATATTTAGTTGTTCGAACTGACCTTTGTAAGTTTGAATCTTTGTTGCTCTGACTTTTGAATCTCCTTCATAAATATTTTGAAGTTTGTCCCAAATCTCTTTAGTGGATTTACAATGTGAAACTTTGGTGAATATCGATTCTCCAAGACCATTCAAAAGTGCATTAGTGTCTTTGGAGTTATTCTGACCGAGTTTTATTTCTTTGTCATTTTTCGATGGAATTGTTGGTGTTGTGTATCCATCTACAATTGATTTCCAAATTTCAAATCCCTGTGCCTGTATATATGTTTTCATCCTTATGATCCAAAATTCATACATATCTCCATCAAACTGTGGTATTCCATTTTTATACATGTTGTTTCTCTCCATGATCTACCTTTCAATGGTTAAACTGATTTCTGAAGGAACCTTCTCTGATACCAATTGTTGGAATACTAAGAGGGGGGGTGAATCAGTAATAGAGCAATGTAATCCTTTTTCACCAAAAATGCAATGTTATATCAATGTAGCATCATCATCCAATAGTTACAGAGTAAATGAACAATGATCAATGATCAATAACGTGGAAACCCAAAGCGGGAGAAAACCACATAATGCTTTTTCTTATATTTCTTAAAGAATTACATTCATTGGAAGTGCCAACTTTCTTTGTTTTCCAGCTGCAACTGGAAGGAGGCTCCAACCCCCTAGTTTCTCATGATACAACCTGAGGGAAGCTCCAACTACCCAATTCTCTGGCTACAACCAGAAGGAGTCTACAACCCCCTAAGTTCTTCGGCTACAACCACCTATCCTTGATCTGTCCAACCACCCTGAAATATAAATGCCAAATGTAGAAAACTTGTCACTATCACTGAATCAACCACTACCACTATCAACCTGTCAATGTCAACCTGTACCAATAACCTGTAACAACCTGTACAAATCAACCTACACCAAAAAACCTGTACCAATAACATGAACCAACATGTATCATGCATCAACCTTGACTCATCAAGATGTACCAACATCATCAAGTATACTCCTCATGTATGTTCCAACTCATCAACTATACACCTCATGTATGTGCCAACTCATCAACTACTTGTCTTAACCATATACCCAACATGTACCTCAACCATATACCAAAGACATACACCAATGTAACCATCAAAATTTATCTAACAATTCATCACTCTATCCATAAACCAAATACCATAAACCCTTACATCAAACCATGTTCCACAACCTCAATGTTATGTAGCCTCAACCTAAACCAACAACTTCAACAACACATCACAACCAAAATACCAATACCCATATGCCAAATACCAACAACAAAATACCAACTGTATCCCTCAACAAATCTGACATATGCAGCAATACTGAACATCCAATACCATCTCAAGAGATAAACCCTAGCTCACAAAACATACCTCAAACAAAATGTGCCATATCTCTCATAAATAGACCCCAACCATGTTTTTTCCGTGATGTTTCTGCCACACTTTTTCTGTCACGATTTTTCTGCCTCACTTTTTCTGTCGTGATTTTTCTGCTGCACTTTTTCTACTGTGATTTTCCTGCCGCAATTTTTCTACCACGATTTTTCTGTTGCACTTTTTCTATCGCAACTTTCCTACTGCACTTTTTATGCTGCACTTTTCCTGTCACACTTTTTATGCTGCAATTTTTCTCTATCAATAATACCTTCCTAAATAACCTTTCAAAAATTAGATATTCATTGATATTCAAGTGTGATTAAAATGAGAGATCCTTGCCTCTTATTTATACTTTCATGTAGCTTCCTCAAGTGGTTACCTTTTAACCATCTTAACCCACTCTCCTTATTTTTAGGTTAACCAACTTCTAACCACTTGTCCACTTAGTAATTTCTCCATTAAATTTATTATTTAAATAATTTCTTTTGTATCCACTTTGACTTATAGTACACTCATCACTTCACTTTATTATTTACCTTCTAAAATATCTCAAACCACTTTCCTTATTTTGGGAGTTCTCCATTAACTTTATTATTTAAATAATTTCTTTTGCATCCTCTTTGACTTATAGTACACTCATCACTTCACTTTATTATTTAAATAATTTCTTCTTTGCAAACGCTTTGACTACTTTGACCTTTTAGGGCTTCTATATGACTCATGAGGGTTCTCCAACTTCACATGGCCATAACTCTCTAACCGTGAGGAGTTATGTGACGTTCTACATACCACTAGAAACGACATGACATGTAATATCCATATAGAATAGTATTACCTGCAAATATATCAAAACTCATACCATTATGCATCAAACAAACTTGGGTCCATTACCCAAACTTTTGTGCTACTGGAATTTTCTACCGGACTTTCTTCAAGGGTTGACATCAATGACAACCAACCCAATTAATCAACAACCAGCATGAATATTTGGTAAAGGATGTTGCTCTCCTTGTAAATCCAAAGGAATTGTGTTTGTCTTCATATTTGGTTTCTTTGTCTTTCATTTCTTATTTCTTCATTCATTCTTTTATGATCATGGTCTTCATGGTCTCCCATTCTTGCTTCAGGAGGAATAAATAATGGAACTAATAAATTCAAACCTTGAACTATGGAACTACCATCTTGCTCTGATTATTCAATAATTGTTCTTATGCTTCTCGTTAGAAGGCCCTCAAATTGTTTTGAATTTTCCAGATTAATAATCCTTTTATTGGAGTCACCTTTCAAAATTTTGTTGAACTGGAAGCTCCTATTGAGATAGAACTTTCCAAGAACATTCAATATCTTCTCAATTTGATGTTGTCTTCAATACCAAATCATAAAATTGATTTAAATTGATTCTTTGGTCATTCAATCCAATGGGAAGATTATCTTGGATTGGGTTTGGACATATCAGCAATGAAAATATATAAAGTATTTCTGGTCTGTGAAACCAGATGGATTTATTTGATTATTATAACTTGATATCCCTAGTGGAGTCATCAAAAATTTTGATCTATTTTCCTATTAAGGACAACAGTCAACCTCTTAGGGTATTCTTATAAGATTTTTTAATATCCCCTCTTCATTTTTATAGAGGTGGTACTCCTCTTTCTCACTCAGATTTTAAATTCACTTATTCAAACAATATATTTAAACATTCATATCATCAACACCTGAGAGTTGACAAGCTGGTAAAAATATAACTAAATAGGGACTGTAAACCATAGAAGAATAATGACTTAATTTGAAATATATAGAATAACTACATCTATTCCATCAAATCCATTCATTGAGTAAAGGAAAATGATTCAAAGAAATTTATATAAGGAATAAAATAAATGAAGGTCCAAAACAAAGGGATTTAAATGATTTCAAACATTTAATATCATAAAGATGAAATGGAAACACATACTCGATATCTCATGCTTAAATAAAAGGAAGAAATCACAAAAGTTATGAGCTCCAAAAATAGCTCTTTGTGTAAGTCTTTAAAAGAATATTACAAATTGGTTGTCCAAGTTAAAATAAAACACATGCACAAACAACAAAAATTAATATATGTGATACTTAAATGATAAAAGGAAATGATTTCATCTTATTTGAATGGTATGGAGCTCCAGTGGACCAAATAGTAGCAAAGGTAACGTAGAAGAATAGATAAAGACAATCAGGGATCAGCTTTACAGGTAAACAATAAACAGATAAAGCTAGATGATCACATATCAAGATCAAAGAAAGGAAAATGCTTCAAAATAGGTGTACTCACAAAAATGAAAATAGAGTTTGATGGATGGATTTCCTGCCTTTTATCCTTTGTTAGATATTCATAAATATAGTTGGAGCTTGACTCCTTATAGTGCAACTTATTTTTGGTAGTTATTGAGGATTAGTTATTTCATTCAATGAACTCTTGAGCCAATTTTCGATATATTCTTTTAATGGTGAAACCATTATGTCCTTCTTTACCCAAAGTGAAAATATCTCATCTTCTGTCTCTTTGCATTTAGATCATAGCTCTTGTATTTATGTTAGATGATCTACAGTATCTTTAACAAAGTTAACCAACCATAGTTTTATTTCTTCTTCTAGGAAATTATTGAAATTGTATGTTGGAATACTCAGAGGAGGGGGGGTGAATCAATATTAGCACAATAACCACTTTTAACCACAATAAATATTATTCAAATTTATCAAAATTATTCAACAGTTTATCATTAGCATTCAATATATTATCAGCGGTATAAATCAATAATGCATAACAAGTAACCACATATACACAGTACACCAGAATTTACGTGGAAACCCAAATGGGAGAAAACCATGTAATTCTTTATTATATATATATATATATATATATATATATATAGAATTCATTCATAGGAAGTACCAACTTCCAAATTCTCCAACTACAACTGGAAGGAGGATCCAACTGGAAGGAGGCTCCAACCTCCTATTTACAAGATCCAACCAAAAGGAAGCTACAACTCCCTGAATTTTATGGCTCCAACTAAAAGGAGGCTACAACCCCCTGATTAACAATATCGAACATGAAGGAAGCTCCAACTCCCTATGTTCCCTAACACTAATCAGAAGGACGCTACAATCCCCTTTCCTTGCCCCATCCTGTGACCCTGAAATATAAGTGTAGACCAAATTGTCACTACCGCAATCACTACCACTATCAACCCATCATTGTATCCAACCTTTCACATCAACCTGTCACATAAACCTGTCACTATAAACATATCACATCAACCTACCACTGATCAACCTACCATTGATAAACCTATCCAATCTGTCACTTTCACTAATACTCAACATCAATGAAACCAGATCCTCTCACATGGATCATATACCAAGACCTCTCAACTAGATGTCCTACATCACCAAACCATGCCTCTAGTTATTTGTCAAATGTATACTAAGCATGTACCAAGATCACCAACATACCATACAAGATATGTGTCTCGACCATGTACGAAAGCATGTACCAAACCATTAACTTGTACCATACCAAGCATCAACCTATACCATAACAAGTGCATCAACCATGCACCAAAAATTGTACCATGCACATCAACAATATCAACCATTTACATCAACACCAGACCATGTACCAATCTTATATCAAAAACCTATGTTATGGTTATGAGGAAAAACTCTCTATGGCTAGGGGTAAACCACAACAGACGGAAATGACTGCAGAAATAAACTCTACTCGCAAGTATGCTATATAAACAAATATGCTAGAAAGACAAGATAAAAGGCCTACCTCATCTAGACATTTGATGAATTCTACTGTTGAGCACTTGACCCAAAGCAATATACCTGAAACTAGTCCTCAACAACCAAGAAACGAAAGCATATGGTGATAATATATTATGTTAGCACATTCAATAGCATAATCCATCAACATTCATAAAAAATATGCCGATGGAATAATAATTCAAATATTTTCAATATATCAATTGGACGATAAAAGAGTATTTCTATTAAGATATAATCAGCAGAAGTGAATAAGTTACAGACTTCTGTGTCAGCACGGTTCGGAACCAAGAAAATAAGTTCCTTCCAGTTGGGCCTCCACCACTTCAATCCTCCACCAAAGGTAATCTCATGTAAGAGAGACAATGGAGTTCTCAATCAATAAGGGAAGAGATTGGGGGTTGAACAATGTGTTCAGACTTAAAGGACAAAGAGATGCAGACTCAATGTGAAGTGAATAATTCCTCCAGAGTAACTTTTCTCAAAAAGTTGAATTCTTGTTGTCCTTTTCCATAGCTCGGATTTGGCCCATTTATAGCCTTCAAGTGGAACTGAAGGGTCGAGTTGAAATGTTTCCAGTATATGGAAGGCCAAGGATCATTGATCTCATGATGCGACATGGAAACCCGACACTATTTTTTAATTTGTGCACATTTCTCAATGTACATAGGTTGTAGTGGTGCAACCTACATATACACATGTTGTATAGTAGGCAAGGTGTGTATATGTGGAAAATTTGCATTTTTAGCTCTAGGATTTGCAAAAGGGGACTTCAAGTCTACATAGGGAAATGGAAAAAGGCCTTTTGTGCAAGATTGTATGGGGTGAGGAAAATATTGCTATAACATATGCCCCCTAATGTGTGAGGTCAGAGGAGTATCTGTGATGGCCGAAATACATTATAAAAAACCCAAAAGTGGAGTAATGGGGACCCGGCTAGAAGAACTAGTTGTTCATTACAATCTGTACTGACTTTTCATACATGGTTGCAATTTGAATTACACTACAGATCCATGTGAAAATATACCAAACAATTGTCCATGGCCATGAATAGGAGAATACAAATGTGGTTACACTCCAAAGGATGTCATAGTTATGAACAAGGCCTAGTAGAACCAGTCTCAAAATCAATTTGAAGGTGTCTGTATACAATGGAGTACAATCTGATCTCCCATGATCACTGAAGTCACACAGGTATAGGTCCAATGAAAATGTGTAAATAGCTCAGGAAAGTTGTGGCTACATATTTATGTCTTCAAGACTTCTACACAATCCGCCAAAGGTGCAAGTCTACATCGTGTGAATAAAAGAGTTGAGGTGAAACACAATGAGACTTCGTTTGATTACCAGTCATTGAGGTATATCGTTAACAAATGCGAGACAACTTACCGATGATGAAATTGGGTATCAAGGCACTGAGTACATTATTACAAGTGTGAATAAAGGAGTCAGGGTTGAACACTTGAAGAATCCATCGATCAGGAGACATTGATGTATTCCCAACTGTCGATGGTGAGAGAACCTACCGCTAATGACTACAAGCCTCTAGGTACTCATAGGAATCTAGGTCTTGTTTCCAAAATAGATGAGTTGAATTCTATGGAAGGAGACTCATTGAAAGGAGAGCATTAAGGAATCTCTCATCATTCATCACGTGGTACAAAGAAGGAGCTTAATGATTTGGAGGAAATCAGACAAAGAACATGTTCACGAACCAACGACCCCGTGCATATTTCACATGTGCAAAGTGAAAGAGGTACACGAAAAATACCCTCTGAATAACATCCAGTGAGGAAAAATACTAACAAAGGTGAGGAACCCACCAATAAGGATAATGGAATCCAAGACACTGCACGAATCGCAATATGTGAATAGATGTCTTTCCATCGAACACAAGGGAAACCACCCAGTCAACGACCAATGATGAAATGTTGACTATTGGGTTCAAGGTTACCTACCAATGAGTAAAGTAGGACCAGGGTATGTAATAGGAATACAACTTCATGTGATTCTGAGAAAAACTAAGGGTATGGCCGACATGCAAAGTCAATAGTTCTAAGGAATGGTTGACACAGGTTTATAGACATCATTTGAACAAGAGAATGAGACATATGGAAGACTTTGGTATCATAGACTCAATGATGAAACCATGAGATGAAGGAGGCATCAATCAAACTCTCCATAGGGACTGGAAGAGTAACCAGCCGGGGGAGTAAACTCTCTATAACGATATCAGCTTCATAAGGCCATGCTAAACCCAAAATTATGATGATGAGTGGACTCAACAACTTTGTGCTCTATTCAAAGGCGACATGAATGCTACCAATATAAGATAATACTCCCTTCCCGCCTGTGTTTTTTTGTTTTTTCATATTCAAATGAATGTTATGATACAGAGGAGGAAACGATTATCACAAGTAAGAAAAACTAGTTCGAGTAGTGGAACATACCTATTCTCAATGCAAGGAGGTGCATGTGGGAGATGGACACTAGGGGGAATTTTCCCTCCTAGGTATAGGGTGTCAAGTTGCAAAGGATATAAATGAGGTTCTACATGGTTGAGGATGAAAAAATGTTGAGGTACACGGTTTATAATGCAAAGCGAGAACTGGCTATAGGCTCAATACTGCAAGCAAGGGCATGAGATGCAATCACAACTTAACGCCAAAAAATATCATTTTTCATAATCTTAGTCTACTTGGTGTAAAAAAGGGATAAACTTGTACCAAATAGACATCCTTTCAAATCCAATTTACGAGTGTGAAAGAGACAAGTTCACTTGGCAAACTTTTCACTTTTTGAAAATGAGTCGGAAAAGATCTTAAATCAAACTCGGCTGGGAGTCCTCTAGGTATAGGTTAGCATGTTTATGAGTGATAAATGAGGCTCAACATAAAGTCATGTATTATCTATAAGGGACTCCCGGTCCTACGGAAAAAATCTCGACATGGGCACCAAATGGAGCAGAGGATCTAACTAGGGTACCCATCTTTTGCAAGTCTCTACCATTTGATAACAACATGTCATGTAGCAGATGGAGGGTTTTGTGTCGTTAAGAAATGAGTTTGTACCTAAGGCATATGATTGAGAGTTATAGGACAATGCAAGTGTGCATGATGGAATGGATACCTATCCTATATGTTGGGTAGCAAAAATACCTGTCCATAGTTACGAACGGTTAAAACAACCCTATAAAATGCAAGAATCCCTAGTGAAAACTAAAAAAAACCAACTCAATCCACTCGTGTATTAGTCCATTGGGAAAAAATGTGATCTGAAACTATGTAAAGTGGGTAAAAACTACTATAAATAGTAACAAAAACCAAATTTTACTATGTCATTTGAATGTTTTACCCAAATAGTGAATTTTGAACCAAATTACCTATGATCTTCAACTGGTGATTGTGGGAGTGTCGAGTGACTGAATCAAAGACCGTCTAGACCAGGTAATTCCTCTTTCCCTTCTCTTCCTTTCTAGTGGATTACATTTTGTATTTAGGTTTCAAATTTTAAGTTATTTAAGGCGCAAATTAGATATTTAGGTGTACGTGGGCTACCATTCATTGGGTCACATATACGCAAGGCTATACATGTCTGTGTAAAATACAGACTGCGTATACTCAGCCCTATACGCGACTGTGAATGTTCCAGCCCACGTACATGTTTGTAAACAAAGTTTTTGATGGATTCTAACTCAAAAAGTGATGTTTATCTGGAAGGATGGTGCTAGAATGGAGGGAAAGGGAACATGAGGAGGTAGATGATGTTGTGGAAAGAGATCCTAGGGCCCAAATGACCTTGAAAACATGTGGTTTTTACAAGTTTTGGGCACTCAAAGGGATGAGGGCCCAAGTGAGGTTGCTACAGTTTCTCATGGATTACTGGGATCTAGATAGTGAGAGCTTCAATCTTGATGGGAAACCATTAAGGATTGAAGTCAAGGAGATATATTTCTTGACGGGGTTGTCACATCGAGGTGAGGTGGTGAACCTCAAAGCCCGGGGAGTTGGGAGTGGTATGAAGATAGAAGAGTACATAGACGCTCACTATATAGCAGGGACCGAGAAGGTCGGGAGTCAACTCCACATCCGAGCGATAAACAATCTAACCCTCGAGATTGTTGTCCTCATTTTGACCCAGATCACAGGATCGGCTTCATTGCACCAAGCATCGAAGTCTCTTATGTTCTATTTCATAGAGTGTTTGAGACCCACTGTGTACGATTGGTGCACCTCGCTACTGGCTAATATGAAGAGCCAGTTGACAGAATGCAAACAGGATGACAAGAGGAATTTTGGGTTTGCATCCATCTTGTGTAGCTTTTTCTTTGAGCGGGTTCCAGGTTTGGGGCCTAGAGTTGAGATCATTCCTCGAGGACCTCACGATCTAGCCATGGCATGGTGGAGTGAGGTGATGAGACTAAAGAGGGGAGGTAGGGTGCCCACACCCTACAACAAAGATTTCTTTTACTGGTGGAGATGATAGGTCATTGCTCTGGATGACTACCCCTATGCATGGATAGACTTTAGAGGGGACCCTAACATGCCATTTTCACCAGGGACCACTTATGGGGACATAGGTATGTCAAAGTTTTTAAATGTTTCATTTTTTTGTATTTTTATATAGGAAAACAAAAATATTTTTCGATGATGTTTAAGTACTAACTAGACAAATGTGTGACGCATACGTAGGTCCACGATGGCTAGATAGGCTTCCACAACATCATCAGAGGAACCAGGGAGATGAGGCAGCGGGAGGAGAAAGAAGAGAGAGTCCTTCAAAACATTCAGGGAAACCTGTCTCGTTTGACACATAGGATTATGATGGTTCAGTTGGAGTATTTTTTGAAGGCCATGTAATGATAGGTGGTTGGCATGCCCAGAGCTTGGGTGTGACTATTTCAGTGTCTCGCAAATGTCGTAGTTTGTTATCAGGACACACATACGGCACCATGGGTGTATATGTCATGGATTTTGTATTATCAGTTGTATATGTGTATTGAGGGTGTTGGCCCCAATTTTGTACTATAAACATCATATTTTTTTTAAATATATATAAAACATGGTTCTTCGTCTTTACTTATATTACAATGTGTACATTGATGATAATTTTTTCTTTGCTTTAGTTATGTAACAAATGCCAATCTAAAATGAAATTAGCATAAGCATCAGATACATAATTAGAACTCCTAGGTATGTGATGATAAGTAATAAAATCAAACTGTCGCTCTAAAAGGTGTACCCGTAGGAATTGTCAGAGTAATGTAGGATCACGCACATTGTAACTATTTTTCAACTGACATACTACTAACTGAGAATCCATGTGAACCTCCAAAGAGTGAATACCATGTAAATTGGCATCTCACAAAATTTCTATAAGGGCACTATATTCAGCCACATTATTCATGGATGGCCCTAGGCATACACCACCTGAAGACACCAGTAGACGCTCAGGTGAGTAAACCGCCCAAGCAGTGAAATCCAAGTTATGTGGATGATGATTGGCTATGTCGGTGAATCCTAAGTAGACCGAAGACTTTGTTGACATCTACCAACCAAGGGAAAACTCGATAAGCAAGTTAAAGACAAAAACCAAGGGAAAATATATATACACTAAATTACATTAGTGTACACAGAGTTACACCCAAGCTTGGGGCTCAAGCGTAATATATTTTCAAGTATAGCCCATTCCTGGGATCGAACAACATGTTCCCTTCATAATATTCTAATTCATAGGCTCCTTTTTCTAAGACATGTCGCACGATATAGGGGTCACGCCACATGGGTTTGAACTTGCATGCCCCCAATGCTTCTTTGGCTTGATCATATAAAAGGACCAAGTCACCCTCAGCATACAACCGAGGACAAACAAACTTATCCTATTGGACCATGACATGTCTTTTATTCGCCTCGATAGTTTTAGAGGCATCCCAACATTGCTTGTCAAAGCTCTCTAGGTGTACGAGGTGTCACTTGAGATCGGAAGTGTCAGAGAGGAGTGCGACTGCTAATATAAAAGAATATATTTCGCATTCAATAGGTAAGATCGAATCCACACCATGTAATAACTGGAAAGGATAAAATCCATTGGCAGTCTTGACCAAGGTTTAGTATGCCTAGAGTGTGGGATATAACATAATATGCCAGTCAAATTTTTTATGGCTGATAGTTTTCTGCAAAATGGTCTTGAGAGACTTGTTGACGGCCTCTACCTATCCATTTTCATGGGGGTAGTAAGGGGAAGAATGACCATGTTTAAATCCCATCTTGGATTCTATCTCTTCCATCATTTCATTCTGAAAGTGACAACCATGATCAATGATAATCTCACTCGGGATTCCAAACCTGGTGATAATTTGATTGAATACGAAGAAGGCAATAGTCTTCCCATAGAATTTAATTGTAGGCATGGACTCGAACCACTTAGTAAAGTAGTCTATGGCCACGATAATGTGTTTATTCCCCCCATCCAAAGTTGGGTTGCAATCCACAAAGTCCACCCCCCACTTGGTGAAGGGACCGACGGTAATGACTGGATGGAGAGGGGGTGGATGCGAGCACATTTTCCAAGTGAACACCTAGTAGGGGTGAAACTTCTTAACTGCTTCAATGAAATATTTAAATATAGACGGCCATAAATAACTGGCTCGCAAAATTTTCTAGGTTGTCGCAAGCTCGGATAGATGACCACCACCAGCCCCATTGTGGAAATCATTTAGGAATGACTCTGCTTCTTCATGAGTTAAACAATGAGCCAAGATATTATTTATTCCTCGACGATACAGAGTGTCGCCGAAGATAAGGTAATTCTTATCTTGGTATCGTATACGTAGTTGGTCATCTCGTGAGAGATGCAGAGGGAACTTCAAAGTTTGAAGATAGAGAACAATGTCTCCATACTAGGGGTCAGAAGATGAGACAAGGAAAATGTGTTCATACGCAAATGAATCAACATGAATAACATCCTCATCCAATCATGGGAAGTTAGATATTAACTCTGGAAAGACTAGTGATTTCTTGGATTTTGAAGAAGCGAAATCGAGATCGAATTCTTGTAAAATGACAATCCATTTATTATATTTTACCCCTATTATATGCCTGGTAAGGACGTATTGAAATAGATTGACATCAGCAACCACAGTAGTTTTGTAAAGAAATATATAATAGCATAATCGTTGGACTGCGTGGACAGTAGACAAAGCTAGCTTTTCAACGTGAGAATATTTCATCTCATGACCAACTAAGTTTCGACTAAGATAGTAGATGACATGCTCACAGAGCTCATCATCCTCCTGAATCAAAACCATACCAATTGTCTCTTCGGACGCAGCGACATAAAGCAAGTAATCCCTATTGTAGTCAAGATACTTCAGCAGAGGCAATGATACCAAGGCTTTCTTCAAAGTGTCGAAGGATTTCTGGGCCCACTCATCCTAGATAAAAAGGGTGTCCTTCAAAAGATGCATGAAACCCTTAGTAATATTGGCATAGTTTACTATAAACCGATGTAAAAAGTTATCTTTCCCATGCAAACCTTGAAGTTGTGGAATAGTGTGTAGGGGAGGAAATCGAAGTATTGCCTCAACCTTTAATGGATCTTCCATGATCCCAGTCTTAGAGACTAAAAATCCCAAAAGACATCCAGACCTAGCAAAAAAGATGAATTTATGAGGGTTCAACCAAATTCTATAATGAAGACATCTTTCAAAAACTAGTCGAAGGTAATTAGGGTGATCCACTCTCTTACGAGAGTGAGCAGCAAGATTATCAAGATAAGCTTCGAATATATGCTTAAGATCATGGAATGTGAAGGTCATAGCATGTTGGAAAGTTGCTCTAGCATTTTTAAGGCCGAAAGGCATCTTCCGGTATGAAAAATTACCCCAAGGACAAATAAATGTCGTCTTATGTTGATCCTCAGGTTTAATTTGAATTTGGTTATACCCTGAAAATATGTCCATGAAATAAAAAATATCTCTTCCCGCACACTCGTCGAGAACCTGATCAATGAAAGGTGTCGGGAAGTTATCTTTAGGACAGGCTTTGTTCAGGTCACAAAAAGCCATGCATACATGGATGGTTCCTTGCTTCTTATTCAGAGGAACGGGATTGGATACCCATTCATTCAAGGGAAATAGGTAGATAAATCCATCATTAAGCAATTTCTCTTGCTCTACCTTAATAGTAGGGGCCTTCCGAGGATTGATAGCTCAAAGACGTTGTCAAACAGGCTTAGCATCTGGGTAAGTTTTAATCTTGTGCTTGACAATTTGAGGGTCGATTCCTGGCATCTCTTCATCTGACCAAGAAAATACATCTCAGAATTCCTTGAAGAGCTCGGTGTAGATCAGGATTTCTTCTGGCGAACAATTTGCACCGATGTGTACATTTTCAATCTTTCCATGGGTACAAAAGATATCGATCATGATGGTAGGAGAGATACTCACCATATTTCCTTCGGCATAAATGTTGTGTGTATAAAGTGGAACTACATCATGACCGACTATCTCACTCAGAGTAGATCGGAAGTCATCTTGTTCGATTCTAGCAAGCTCTGGGAGAAAATAAGAGTGATGATGCATATCATCCCAAGGTTTTTCAGAACCATTCATGGCCTCGATGATATATTCATCTAAGGTAAAAGTCTCATTGAGGTAGTCATGCTAACAAGATGACGAAGTATCCCACACTGGCTTAAGAATAGAATCATCCTCGTCTGTCGGCAAGGTAATAGGATCGATATCGGCATAAGAGTCAAGACCATCTTGATACGCTATCTTTGTTGTTGATAGTGGCATGGCCATTCTAGCATGTGACTAACCTTCACAAGACGCGGTTGAGGAAGGTAGGGTCCAAGGATCATTAAAATAGGAAGTGTGGAAAGGAACAGACCTCTCTAACGAAACGGGCCTACTGGACATGGCGTAAACATGGTGAATCGATGCCATGAAGTCGAAGGTACCCATAAGGGACGAATACATTTCGACACTGATATTCTCAGTTGTCGGCTGAGAATTGTCGACCACGAGGATTGATGGGCCTATAGATGCATTGGGGCTAGCATACGCAAAGGATAACTGGTCGACCGTCACGATATTCCCATCATGAGGGAAACAAAGAGTGTGGAAGATGGACGATACGACAAAATTCATAGAATAAGTCCAATTGCATCCTAGTAACAAGTTGTAATCGAGGGACGCATCAACCACCTCGACATCCACCTCTACCGTCTTCCCACCTAACTGGACCGGAAAGGCAGGAATAATATCATGAGGGCGGAAAGAAAGACCGTCAAAATCAGTCAACATGGTCGAAGATTGAGAGAGAGTTGGAGAACTGATATATTTCCAATAGATCAAGGACATCACACATGTTTCATCACCTTCATCAACAACCACACGATTGATGGTATACCTTGAGTAACCCACGTGGATTTGGAATTCCACATAGTAAGGAAAGTGAGGCTTCACGTCTGTGACATCAAGCTTGATAATTTTTGAGCCACTTGGGTCTAGAGCTCCTAACACATATATAAAGGCATTCCTCTATGAAGGACACATCTAGAGTACCTCCAGGGTCGACATCGCACAAGGGATTTGACCCAGGGACTCAATAATAGAGTAATTTTGGGCAGTTGTAGAATTTGGATTGTGGGCAAACTGCTTGAGTACTCCTTTCTGAATACGAGGTGGTGGCTCTAGTTTTTCTATCTATAAGGGCATCTACAAAGGAGGAGGAGGAGATTATAGACTAGGTACAGTCTGTGGAGAACTATAATCGTGAGCCAGGGTGGCTACATTAACCTGATTCTTTGATTTATTCTCCCAATCCTATGATTTCATTCAATGTTTCATCGACTTGTAAGAAGTAGGCTACAATATTCTCATCTTCCTTCATGTTTAGTTATTCAAACTGACCTCTGTAAGTTTGAAGCTTTGCTTCTTTGACTTTTGAATCTCATTCATAAATATTTCGAAGCTTGTCCCAAATCTCCTTAGCGTATTTACAATGTGCAACTTTGGTGAATATCGTTTCACTGAGACCATTCAGAAGTGCATTTCTGGCTTTGGAATTATTCTGACCGAGTTTCACTGCTTTGTCATTTGTTGGTGGAACTGTTGGTGTTGTGTATCCATCTACAATTGATTACCAAATTTCAAATCCTTGTGCCTGTATATATGTCTTCATTCTTATGCTCCAAAAATCATACGTCTGTCCATCAAAGTGTGGTATTCCATTTGTATACAAGTTATTGCTCTCCATGATCTACCTTTCAGTGGTTAAACTGACTTCTGAAGAAACCTGCTCTAAAACCAAATGTTGGATTATTGAGAGGGGGGGTGAGTCAGTAATAGAGAAATTATAATCCTTTTTAAACCAAATAATCCAAGTTTTATATCAATGTAGAATTATCATCCAATAATGAGCAATGAACAAATGAACAATCATACACATACACAGTACACCAGTGTTTTACGTGAGAACCCAAAGTGGGAGAAAACCACAGAATACTTTTTCTTATATGTCTTGAAGAATTAAATTCATTGGAAGCACCAAATTCCTTTGTTTTCCAGCTGCAACTGGAAGGAGGCTTCAACCCCCTAGTTTCTCAGGCTACAACTTGAGGGAAGCCCCAACTCCCAAATTTTCTGGTTACAACTAGAAGGAGACTACAACCCCCTATGTTCATTCAGCTACAACCAGAAGGTGGCTACAACCACATGTCCTTGCCCCCTCCAACTTCCCTGAAGTAGAAGTAGAATGATGGAACCATTTTCACACTATCACTATGAGATATACCATTGTAAACATGTACCAATAAACTTGAACCATGCATCAACCATGCATCAACCTATACCTCAACCTGTAATCAACCTTTACCATAAACAAGTGCATCAACCATGAATCAACCTATACCTCAACCTATAATCAACCTGTACCATAAACAAGTGCATCAACCATGCACCAACTTGTACCAAACAACCTGTAATCAACCTGTACCATAAACAAGTGAATCAACCATGCACCAACCTATACCAAACAACTTGTAATCAACCTGTACCATAAACAAGTGAAACCAACCATGTACCAAGTATGTACCAATCATGTGTCAACTACTCATCAACTATGACTCATCAATGTGTACCAACATCATCAACTACTTGACTCAACCATGTACTCAACATGTACCTTAACCAAAATCCCTCATCAATTTCATCATCCAAATATGATTTGTAACTCTATAATAGACCTGGTGTATATGATCACATACCTGTAAACCTTCCTTAACTTTAACAACAATATACTATCATTTTAATCAAACTTTTATTTAGTCTCACATGACTAGTTTTGGATTAGTCAACAACCCTAACTTGAAATAATCATAAATTTGTACATGTAATGAATAAAGATATGAAACGGATACACAATTTTCTTCAGTTTGTTTTATGCAATTATTCTAGGTTTCACTACTTGGAACCTCTCAGAAAAGGAGTTATAGCAAAAATGACATACCTTGTTGAATTCTGGCTTATTCTAGAGAGCGACCTTGTAGAGCCTGCCCCACATGGAATATTTGTTGAATCGATCTGAAACTCTTAAAAAACATACTACAAAATTTACTCTAACTAACACATTTTTTCTTATTGAATTTGAATCTTTTATGAAGAATTTATGACGTTTTTACCCGAAACGCTTGTTTTAGACTAGTTTCAGGACTAGCCACAAACTCTATTTTCCACGGAGTGTAACTCCAAAAATACAACGACCCACAAGCTGAATTTTTTACTAGAGATACTTGGATATGTTTCATCAATTCAATAGAAATTTCACGGTCTGAATCATTCTAGAAAAAAAATTATTACGAAAATCATGAGATGACCTGTAAATAACATACCTTAGAAAGCATCATCAAAAGAATTTATCCTTCCTTGAATTCCAACCTTATTTTCTTCACCTTCCCTTAGAAATTCGGCTTAGATATCCTTTTTTTACCTCAAAAACCTATAGGTATTTAATATTCTCAAGTATAATCTAAAAATAGAGAGCCTTTCCTCTTATTTATACTCTCCAAGTAGCTTCCTTAAAAACATCTTCTAGGTCACATTGCCCACTTTCCTTATTTTAGGGTTAACGCACTTCTAATTTCTCCATTAAATTTATTATTTAAATAATTTATTTTGTATTCACTTTGAATTATAGTACACTCATCACTTCACTTTATTATTTACCTTCTAAAATCTCTTAAACCACTTTGACTACTTTGACCTTTTGGGACTTCTAGATGACATATGAGGGTCCTCCAACTTTGTAAGGCCATAACTCTCAAATCGTGAGGAGTTATGTGACGTTCCACATACCACCAGAAATGGAATGACATGTAATATTCATATAGAATAGTATTAGCTACAAATATATCAAAACTAATACCATTATCCATCAAGCAAACTTGGGTCCATTACCCAAACCTGGTTTCTCCAACTTCTCATGGCCATAACTCTCTAACCATGAGGAGTTATGTGGCGTTCCACATACCACTGGAAATGGCATGACAAGAACTATCCATATAGGATAGTTTCACTAAAAAATACACTGACCTTCATCTCATTATTCCGCAAATAAGCATGGGTTCTCTAACCATACTTCTAGGATAACTCAATCTGCAAAGCATTCTCGTGAGGGATTTCACCTTAAGGGGACCAATTTGGATTTCATCCATTTCTACTTATTATCAACCATGACAAGAAAATAATGAGTCATATTTACATCAAAAAAACTTGGGTCGATTACCCAAACCTTTGTGCTATCGATATTTCTTCAAGGGTTAACATCAATGACAACCAACCTTAATCAACAATCTCCCCCTTTGGTATTGATGGAAACACTCTAATGCAAAACTAAAATTATGTCATGCAATACTGAAGTCATATCACTCAGGCTCCCCCTAGAAACATTCCTTTGTCCTCTACATCTTTGTGACCATTTCTCCCCCTGGAACCATGCCTCTGTCCTCTGCATCTGATGAATCTCTCCCCCTTTGTCATCAATGGCAAAGGTATCTTTCCATCCGAGGTTTCTCCTCCTGACTGAACTGTCCTCTTTATGGTGCTTCCTCGTGTATATATAAGACATATAAGATAATAATTCAAAAGCATTCATTTTGGAGTATAAACAACTCCGGGTCTTTGGAAAAGACACTCAAAAGCTTCCTATGGAAGTGGTTTTGTAAATATGTTTGCCACTTGTTCTTTTGTGCACACGTACTCAACTCTGATATTCATTTCTGCAAACTGCTCCCGTAGAAAGTGATACTTGATTAGAATGTTCTTCGTCTTGGAGTGCATCACCAGGTTCTTTGAGATATTGATGGCGCTTGTATTATCACAATATATTGGAATGGGCTCATCATACTAAACCTATATATCTGGTAGAGTTTGTTTCATCCAAAAAACATGTGTACAACATGATGTTGTTGCAATATACTCTACCTCCGCTATAGATAAAGATACTCATGATTGTTTCTTTCTTAGCCATGATACTAAACACTCACCCAAGTAGAACGTTGCTCCACTGGTGCTTCGTCGTTCATCAATACAACCTGCCCAATCTGCATTTGTGTAGGAAATAAGTGATAGATATTTTCCTTTTGGATACCATAATCCAAACTCTTTTTTTCCTTTGAGATATCTGAAAATCCCCTTCACTGCTAATACATGTGATTCCTTTGGTGTTGCTTGAAATTGTGCCACCTATCCAACTGTCTACATTACATATGCTCTAGATGTTGTCACATATAGTAGGTTGCAAATCATTGACCTGTATTTCCTCTGATCTGTAGACTTTGAATCATCATCTTTGCTCAACTTTCAACTGGTTTGCATGGGAGTGATAATTGGTTTGCAATCTTCCATTGCAAACCTCTTTAGAATTTATGTGATATACTTGGTTTGAGAAATAAAAATTTCTTGGTTGCTTTGACGTATCTGAAGTCCCAGAAAGAAGGATAGTTCTCCAAGTAACGACATTTCAAATTAATTATGCATATCCTTTGCAAATTTCTGGCTTAACCTGTCATCATCACTACCAAAAATAATATCATCAACATAAAATTCAATTAATAAAATATTACCTTGACTTACCTTGTTGTAGAGGTTGTTGTCTTCACTTTCTTTTCTAAACCCCGCCTTTTGTAGATACGTATCCAGTCTATAGTACCATGCTCTAGGAGCATGTTTTAAACCATATAAGGCCTTCTTTAAATTACACACATAATTTGCGTTCTCTGACAACTGAAATCCTTTTGGTTTTTCAATGTAGACTTCTTCTTCAAGTTCCCCATTCAGAAAAGATGATTTTATATCCACTTGATACACGTTAATATTTTTGGAGCATGCATAAGCTAAAAGAAAATGAATTGTTTCCATTCTGGCAACTGCGGCAAATGTCTCTTCAATGTTGATTCATTCAATTTGTGCATATCCTTTACATATCAATCTATCTTTGTTACTTGTAACCTATCCATATTCATTCAATTTATTCCTGAAAATCCATTTTGTGTCGATCACATTCTTATTCTTTGGTATTGGAACCAATTCCCAAGTGTCATTTTTCTCTATTTGATCCAATTCTTCATCCATGGCCTTATTCCAATATTCATCCTTCCTGGCCTCTTCAAAACTATTTGGTTCAATTGTAGATAAGAGTGCTAGGTGTGTTTGTTATGGTGAATGAATTCTTCTTCTAGTCTCAATTCCTGCATCTTTGTTTCTGATAATTTGATCTGAAGGATGATTTTTCTGTACTCGTCTGCTAGGTGTCTTTAGAGACACTTGCTGAACTGTATCTTTTTCTTCTATCATATTCTCTTCATCTTCCTCTTCTACTTCTTTTTCATCATCTGCTTCTTCTTCGAAAGGTTGTTCCATTGATTCATTTTCTTCTTCCTTTGATTTTGGTCTACCTGTTTCATCAATTTTTACATTGATTCTTTCCACAACTTTGTTCAATCTCAGATTGGAACACTTGTATGCTTTTCTTGTACTTTAGTCACCAAAAAGTACTCCTTTGTCCACACGAGAGTCAAACTTTCCCATTCTTCCATTTTCTCTTTTGATGTAGCATTTGCTTCCAAAAACTCTGAAGTGCTTCACATTTGTTGGTCTTCCTTTCCAGAGCTCGTAGGGAGTTTTGTCAGTCTTGTTTCTGAGCATTACTCTGTTTTTAATGTGAATTGTTGTATGCACTACCTGTGTCCAAAATATATCTATCAATTTAGAATCCATTAGCATTGTTTGAGCCATTTCCTATACTGTCATGTTCTTTCTTTCAACAACTCCATTCTGTTGAGGTGTCCTAGCAATGGATAATTGCCTTTTTATTCCATGATTGCTACAGTGGTCCATAAATTCCTTTGAAGTAAAATCTCCTCCATTATTAGATCTCAAGAATTTAATTTTTGGATCCATTTCATTTTCAACCATTTCCTTGTATATATTAAAGTTTTCAAAAGCTTCTCACTTATTCTTGAGAAAGAAAACTGCAGACATTCTTGTATAATCATCAACTAATAACATAAAGTATTTCTCACCTTTTAAACCATTTTTTGTAGTTGGTCTAGCTAGACTAGTGTGCATAATTTCCAGTGGTCTTATCGTTGAATATTCCTTTGATTTGAACCTGGTTTTTGTTTGCTTTCCTTGTTGACAATGCTTTCATAAAGTGTTCGTTGGTTTCATGATCTAGGACATTTTTTTGGCTGCTTCTCTTTTGCTGACTTTGACAAGGTTATCAAAATGTATGTGACCCATTCTTATGTTCCATAGCCAACTTTCATCTTCCTTTCCTATACAACATTTTTCATTTCCAATTTCACTTAAAACATATATGTTGCTTGAATTTATTGCAGTTGTAACAATCAATTTTCCTAAACCTTCTTTTCTTATCTCGCACTTTTGTGAATAGAAAGTAACTTTATGACCTTGGTCACACATTTGACTCACACTTAGAAGATTATGTTTCATATCTTCTACTAGTAGAACATTTTATGCCTTTGTATTCTTGTTCCCAAATCTAACTGTGCCTTTTCCAATGATTTTAGTTGAATCATCATTTTCGAAGGAGAATGATCCATCTCTTTCCTTTCTTAATGTGAGAAACATGTCGCTATCACATGTCATGTGTTTTGAATAGCCACTTTCAACATACCAACCATGTTTCTTCTGCTTAGCTTGTAGATAGAGTGTGCATTCTGCATTGCTATACTGATTTTGCTTTCTTATCCATGTCCTTTTCTAAGGTTCTTGTCTATGAATGTTTTTATTATGTTGTGGTTCTCTAGGAGGGACTATCATTCTGCAATATTTGGCCATGTGTCCAAAGTTGTTATATTTGTAACATTCAACTTCAGTGCTCAAAGATTCAAACATGTTGTAAATTCTTCTCTATGTTTCACTAGGCCTTCTTGGATAACCCTTTTGTGTATGACTTTCAAAGTTGTTTATGTTCCTATTGTTAGCTCTGCAATTCATAGCTTTATGTCCAAAATTATTACATGCATAACACAAACCAAAAAATATAGTTTGATGCCTGGGAGTTGAATATCTTATGAAAGGAGGTGCTCTTATGAATCATTCTTCTTCTTGAGCCCTATCTATCTATTGTTCATTATAAAATTTGAATCTTCTTGGTGGAGAAGTGTCCCTGTAATCTTCCTTGTATATCTTCCTATCCCCTTTGATTGTTTCTTCATAGCTTTTTGGATATGTTTCTTGCTCTGTTGTTTTGGAGATTGATCCCTTTTTTGTCTGATTGTATCCAAGTTCGGACTTGTCAAGATGAGATTTTTTACTGTTGATAATGTCATCCAAAACTTTTGAGCTATTCTGCATATTTTTCTTTTGAATATCATTTCTTAATGTGACAATCTATGCTTCCAAATTTCCAATGATCCCGTCCTTTTCTTCTAGTTGTTATTTGAGTGTTTCTTCAATTCTTTTATCTTCTTCTGTTTGAAGCTTCAAATTTGTGATAATTTGTTCTAGTTATTGAGTGTCTTCTTTCATGTCTAGTTTTTCTTGTAGTTTCTTGTTTTTCTTCTTTTCTCTTCTGATAACTTCTATGGCACACATCAATTCTTCTCGGTAGTCAACTTCTGCCTCTTCAATTTCTTCTTCGACTTCTTCATATTCTTCTTCGTCTTCTTCATATTCTTCTCCAGAGTATTCTTTATCAGTGTCTTCTAATGCCATGAATAAACTCTTCATGTCTCACTGTCACTAACTTCATCTTCATCTGATGATGAGATGTCTTCTTTGGTGCATAAGATTTTGTTGAAAATTTTCTTTGTAGTTCTTTTGTCTTTATATGTTTGTTTGTCTTTTGAGTAACCTTCATCATTTCTCTTTTTCTTATGAGAAAATTTGTTAGCAAAATGACCAATACCATCACAATTAAAGCAAATTAAAGGAAGCTTACCGCTATACCTACCGTTGGTTCCCTTGTTCAGTCTTTTGACAAAGTTGGTCACTTCTTCATCATATTCTGAGACGTCATTGTTGCTTCTATGTTCTTCTTGTTGCTTTTCCTTTTTCTTTGATCTTTTGAATGCTTTGAAAGTTGTTTCTTTTACATCTAGATTTTCTTGTTCAATTCTCATTTCATATGCTATGAATATTCCATGCAGTTCATCCATGCTTATTGAGTTTATATCTAATCTTTCTTCTAGTGTTGATATCTTAGGGTCAAATCTCATAGGAAGAGATCTTAGTACCTTTTGAAAAATTACAGATTCTTCGATTTCTTCTCCTAATCCTATGATTGCATTCATTGTTTCATCGACTCATAAGAAGTAGGTTGCAATATTCTCATATTCCTTCATCTTTAGTTGTTTGAATTGATCTCTATAAGTTTGAAGCTTTGTTGCTTTGACTTTTGAATCTCCTTCATAAATATTTCGAAGCTTGTCCCAAATCTCTTTAGTGGATTTACAATGTGCAACTTTGGTGAATATATTTTCACTGAGACCATTCAGAAGTGCATTTGTGGATTTGGAATTATTCTGACCGAGTTTCACTACTTTGTCATTTGTTGGTGGAACTATTGGTGTTGTGTATCCATCTACAATTTGTTAGGATATTTAGACACTTAGGAGTTAGTTAAGATATACTTGGTCTAATATGTCATTAGGTAAAAGTGTGTTTCTTTAGTATGCATTAGTATGCATTTGTAGTTAGGAAATCCAACGGTTACGATATGTTCCCGACATAGAGTGATCCGACGGTTCATACTCTCCTCGATCTTAACGGCCATTGATAGGTGGCTTAACACCTGATTGGTCCATGATCTCTATTTAAAGAGCATGGAGGGTCATTTTCCGATGATCGATTGTGAGAAACTCTCTTGTAAAATCTCTCTGTAATCTTTTTCTTTGCATTAATAAACTGCTCCAAGTGGTCGCGTTGGCTGGGGTCGTGGATGTTTCCCCGTAGGGGTTTTACCACGTGAAAACATCGGTGTGTTGATCTTTGATCTGGTTATGTGAGTGGTTACTAAAGGTGTTTTTCCTCTGTTGGAATACCTGTGTTGTCGAACATGGTATCAGATCCTGTTTGAAGACCCGCTCCTATTGTAGATCGAGATCGTGAAGTCGAGTTCCCTCATCTCCATTTTATAGCATTTCTATACATTTCTAAGATGAGAGGATTGTTCCATTGCGTCCAGAGAACTCGTTTTAGTCAAGAACACTTTTCGTTTCACTCGAAAAGATTTATGTTTGCCCAAGATACGGCCATTACAGTCAAATCCGGAGGTATAAAGTCTGAATACGCATTTTTTTTTAAATTTTTGCAAAGTTTTGATTTTATTTCGGTTTGTATTTTTTATTTCCGGGCTGCTACTCTTTTAGATCTACATATGCTCTTTTCCCTGTGCCTTGAGTGATCTCGACAAATCAGAAACAGATAGGAAAAGGTGCATCTTCTGGGTAAGCTAACCGAGATCTAACCCTTGTTGTCATCGAGAAGCGAAATTTTTTTCTTGTGTGAAAAGAGCTTTTTTGGAGCATGCTCTCCAAGGCCGTCTTCCACAACAACAACAAAAACACCCCCAATCATCCTTCTGAACATTACAATATGTTTTGCTAGACCATTTGGTTAAAACTTGCCTTATTA
>ML782634.1:148613-179002 GCA_009831015.1 Picea engelmannii | reverse complement strand
TAGGTAAAAGTGTGTTTCTTTAGTATGCATTAGTATGCATTTGTAGTTAGGAAATCCGACGGTCACAATATGTTCCCGACATAGAGTGATCTGACGGTTCATACTCTCCTCGATCTTAACGGCCATTGATCCCTGGCTTAACACTCGATTGGTCCATGATCTCTATTTAAAGAGAATGGAAGTTCATTTGCCGATGATCGATTGTGAGAAATTCTCTTGTAAAATCTCTCTGTAATCTTTTTCTTTGCATTAATAAACTGCTCCAAGTGGTCGCGTTGGCTGGGGCTGTGGATGTTTCCCCGTAGGGGTTTTACCACATGAAAACATCAGTGTGTTGATCTTTGATCTTGTTATGTGAGTGGTTACTAAAGGTGTTCTTCCTCTGTTGGAATACCTGTGTTGTCGAACACAATTGATTGCAAAATTTCAAATCATTGTGCCTGTATATATGTCTTCATCCTTTTGCTCCAAAAACCATACGTCTGTGTTGGCCCTTGACCAATTTTTGGTATAAACTTGGTCATGTTGACCTATTTTGGGACTTTGACAGCTTGTTGAAGAAGGAGCGCAAGACGAAGCAGAGATCATGGGATCTCGCCCCACGTTTGGGTCCTTTTTGGGTTTTTGGGAATATGTAACAGGAATGGGATGTCAGCCCATGGGTTTACCTATGTTTAGGACTATTTTGTATGTATATATAGATGTCTAGGCCATATAGAGAAGTAGTGAATCAACATCTATGTAATGTAGGCTAAGTGCCAAGAGTTCAATCTATGTGGTCGAAAGTGCTAAGGCTAAGAGCTAGAGCGAATTGTAAGTGTTGTGTGCCTGTGTGAGACTTGCAAAGATAAGTGCAAGTCATTGTAAGAAGTTGTGGAAGGCTTTGTGTTCTAACACAAGGAAGAAGGATCTAGCAATTTGCGCAAATCTTATGTCATATGCGGAGTAAGGGTTTTGATGGCTTTGTGCTTGTAACAGATTGAAGACGATAATAAAGAAGAAGAGTTGATGGACGTAGCCCCAGGGTGGGGGTGAACCACGTAAACACTATGTTGTCTTTCTTTGTACCTTGTCTTGATATGTTTGTGTCTTCTTTTTCTAAGTGCTTTGAGATGATTAAATAGATTTGCTTATGATGAGTGCTCATGATGGATAGAATGTTAGATCTGATATATATGAATATGCTCAATGCTTGATCTACCGGATTTGATCTATTTTCTTATGCTAAGTGTAAATACGTTAAGATCATTGAGAATGTTGCGAAGCTCTATTTTACCGGCGAAGTGATTATTGGTTACATATTAAGGATCTAACGATGCTAAGTGATTTATTAAGTGTTCTAATCACATTTCTATGTCCCAACTAAGGTTGCAGACACCTGAGTCTCACAACCACCCCTGCCTCTACCTCGGGTGAGAATTCATCTGCTTCGCAGGTGTTGTTGAAAGGGATGGTAGTTAGGGTTTTGTTGGTTCATTGTTGTAGCATTGAAACCTGGGTCTTCCCCTGTGCCAACAAATGATTCCATTGTCAGGACCTGAAACTGTGATTGCTGGTAACTAAGAAAGAGGGAGCTCTATGCAAAGATTCATCCTGAAATTGTGAAAGCTCTATGTGTAGATCTGTGCCCTAGTGCACAGTGTTCTACTTGAATTATAAAAGTTATGTGCTAAAGAAAGAAGGTTAAATATGAAAGAAAGAAACCCGATATAAAGAAAGAAGGTTAGATCTGAAAGAAAGAAACTTGATCTAAAGAAAGAAGGTTAGATCTGAAAAAAAGAAGCTTTGACCTGAAGAAAGGAGATCATATCTGAAGGAAAGAAGCGAGATCTGAACACTTGGCACTCTAATAAAATTAAAAGTAATAAAATATGATTAAAAGAGGTAAGATCCGCAATCTATGTGCTCTGATAAAGGTAAGAATAGTTAAAAGTTTTTGTTCTAGAAGATTTGTGCTCTATAAAAGTAAGATAAGTAGAAATTTTTCATTTCTAGAGTATGGCTCTAAGTATGATTGATGGGATCTATCCTAGCCTGAAAACTAGGGCACTAATAGATGAAATAAGTTTTGATGTGATTAAGAATCATGAAAGATACGTTATACCTATGCATAGAAAAGATGTTTGGACTAACAAATGGATGCAGGATCCTAGAAAGAAATTATTGTAGGTTAGCTCATATGATCCTAGCGCTCAGTACAGAAGAGGATGGGGATAATTTAAAAGAAAGAGAGGATTGACCCTCTGTTATATTTGTAGAAGACCAGGACATCTTGCTAAGGAATGCCCTGGAAGAAGACCTAGTTGTCTTTGTTGTAAGGCTCTATACCATGAAGTGTTGGATTTCCCTAGAATGATCGCTAAGATTGAAGGAATGAATCTAAATCAAGAAAACCCTAAGCCGGATCTAGAAACTAAGGCTATAAAAGAGCCCTGGAAAGAATCAGAGAAGGAATTACTATAGATGAAAGACACCTTGGATGACCATCGACATGTTAGACTATCAGAGATTTTTAAAGACAAGGAGTGCCTTGAAACAAGAATAGGGGACTTCGACATTGACTGTGTTCTGGATGAGGAAACACAAGTGAATATCATGAAAGAAATAACTTGGGAAGCTATAGGAAGGCCTTATATGATCCCTTCATTAGGAGGAATAGGACTATTCAGAGGAAAGTTGGTAAACTTATGTGGGAAGCTCGCTCAGATACCTATGACCATCAATGGAACTTCGACAAAGGAAGATTTTGAGATTATTAAGTTTATTGAAGACAGCGCCCAATTTTCCATGTTAATAGGAAAACCTTGGATTGACAGAGCTCAAGACAGATGAAGGGAAGAAGAAGAATCCTTGGAGCAAAAGAAGAAAGACTTAAAATATTTTATGGCTAGAAGGATCACACAATTGATTGAAGATCGGGAGAACAGATCGAAGCTAGTTGTCACTAGAAACATTGATGTCGAAGCTGCAAGAACATGATAGGACTCTTAGAAGACTGAAGTACTTACTCCAAATAAAGAAGAGGTATTACCCATGAATCCTAGGAAAGAATATCAACAGTGCGCAGTGACTATGTTAAAAGACGATAAGAATCAAAATGGAAAAAAGACTATCGAGACGAAGCTCACTGGAAAGAAGGCTAGAAAGCTAAGTAAGAAGAGGGAAAAGTTACAGAATATTCCAGAGGGAACTTTGTAGAAATAAAATTTGCAGAAATGGAGCTTCGCCTAGATAACAAAATAGTGACACATGACACTTCACCATGGCGAAGCAATATAGTCGTTGGGGTCGATATATCCGTTCGACTTCTTCTCTGAACGGATAGAAAAGAAATAAAGGTTCATCATCATACCATTGGATCGCATCATAACGGATCGAACAAGAGTTAATAGGGGTTCATAACCATTTCACGTGAACCGTTGCCAATTTGCCTACTTATCCCTTCGCACCATGCACGGAGAACACTTTTGCTAACTGAGAATTTGAAGCCCGCAGACTGAATGAATTGCATACAGTGATCATTGTGCCCTTGCTATTATGCCAATGTAGTGTCTAAGTCCATCATGACCCTGATAATTTTAATCCTGAGCGCATATGTCTGACGAGCTCATTGCAGTTGAAGAATCAGTGACATAAGTTCTCCTCGACTTGATGACAGAGAGAGCCATGTCAGAGAGAGGAGTTTCTAAACTATACAAGCATCGTCAATGAGAGGATTTTCGGACTCTCCATCCACTGCCCATGGAGTTGGACCATCCCATGAAAGGTGAACTAAGCACAAGGATGACTTAGAGAATGCTAAGTTGATTCCAAGCATCCTACCTGCCTATCTACCCCCTATGAGTGGTGCAATAAACCGAGACAATGTGCCCAAAGACTTTGAATACGCGTTGGTCATTGTGTACCTTCCAAAAGAGGTGTGCACAGTTCGTGCTGACCAGGATAAGCTTGCAGCGTTGAAGTTTAGCGACTTCAACCTCGGCGACAGGAAGGTTTACAACATGCTTTCCCTGCATAAGTATCTGATGAGAACAAAAGGAAAGAACTCAAATATTACCCCTCAATCATGGACCCAGAACCTCGCGTAGTCCACCCTACTAAATTTTATGAAGAAGATGAAGATGTCCACAGTACCTCAGCGAAGACTAATTTTATCTCACCTGAGCAAGGAGGTGATTACGAAGAGATAAATTGTGTAGAAATCGAACATAAAAAAGGTGAGGTTACATCACCTAGAGACGAGGAGGACCCCTTAAAGAAAATGAAGGTTTACCCCCTGAAACCTTCTTCAAGGAAGAAAATGAAAGCAACCAGGACTAAGTTTGAGACCACCCTCACCTTAAATGAATTTGACTTCATTGTCGCAGCACTGAATGATGCTTCACTAGAGATAGTAGAGAAGCAAGAAGATAAGTAGGAGGAGGTGTTCAGTCGGATCAAGGTTGAACTTCAGGAAGTGTAGTAGGCACTACGATCCAGCCGCATAGTTTCTACTGTGCCTCTATCAGCAGGAACACCATAAATAGGAGATGAGCCAGCTCAACTCCACTAGATCGTTGATACAGTCGAAGCTCTCCTTTGACGAGCACAGGAGGAGACAACATACGCCACCCAGGCTTTAGCATAACCACAGGAAGACCTTCTAGAGAAGTGCAGTATTGTTGAACGTGAGAAGCTTACTCTGCAAGAGAGGTTTGATGAAGAAAAATCCTAGCTACATAAAGAAAAGGAATAGTTTCTTGCAGAGCAACTCGAAGTTAAGGAAATGGTTCATAGAGCACTTTTCTCTATGATAATCATTGAAGTAAACGTCGAAGACCGAGTTCCACAGAAGGTGGCACAACTTGAAGAAGTAATTCATAAGCTCTAGCAGTGAATCACATATCTAGAGCTCCACATTGTGCCCGAGACCCCTCAGGAGATAAGAGACCATTGAGAAGAAACTGCCCACAACGCAGTTGCCAAATTAAAATCTCTTGCCCTAGAATGCAAGCAGTTGAGTAACCAGAGTGCTCAAACATATGAAACCCTCATTGAGAATCTTGATTTAAAGGCATTTGATTCGCAGCACCAAGAAGCGAAGTAGCATGCAGACACATTACAGGTGCAGTTGAAGGCCCTATCACCTGTAGAAAGAATGAAGTGGTCTCAAGAGCAATGCACCACCCAGTAGCAGATCCATACAATTCAAATCTGAGTTATGGAAGTAACTCAATGACTTCAACCCATGCAAGACAAGGCATGCCTATTTTTTACAAAATTTGAGAGCCAAGGAGAAGAGATAGAACAGGTCATCCTCACAGCAAAATAGCTCCTAGAGGGGCCCATGAATGATACAGTGATCCAGGAGTTCACTGAGAAAGATTCCATAACAAAGCAATAATTCGAAGTAGCTTGATCCAAGATAGAGGCGTTCGAGGCAGAATTTCTCAAACCAAAGAGACTCGAAATGAGTCACATATGAGTGTTGGGAGCCTATTGTCCCTTAACCAAGTTTTTGGATAACCTTGGTCATGTTGACCTATTTTGGGACTTCGACTGCCTGTCGAATAAGGAGCATAAGATGAAGCAGACATCATGGCATCTTGATCAACTTTTGGGTCCTTTTTGGGTTTTTGGGAATATGTAACAGGAATGGGATGTCGGCCCATGGGTTTACCCATGTTTAGGCCTATTTTGTATGTATATATATATGTTTAGGCCATATAGAGAAGTAGTGAAATCAGAATCTATGTGATGTAGGCTAAGTGCCAAGAGTTCATTCTATGTGGTCGAAAGTGCTAAGGCTAAGTTTTAGAGCGAATTGTAAGTGCTTTGTGCATGTGTGAGACTTGTAGAGATAAGTGCAAGTCATTGTAAGAATTTTTGGAAGGCTTTGTGTTGTAACGTAAGGAAGAAGGATCTAGAGAGGTGTGCAGATATTCATTCCTATGCGGATTAAGGGTTTTGATGGCTATGTGCTTGTAATAGATTGAATATTCTAATAAAGAAGAAGAGTTGGTGGACATATCCCCAGGGTGGGGGTGAACCACGTAAACATTGTGTTGTCTTTCTTTGTGCCTTGTCTTGATATGTTTATGTCTTCTTTTGCTAAGTGATTTGAGATGATTCGATAGATATACTTATGTTGAGTGCTCATGGTGGATAGAATGTTAGATCTGATATATATGAATATGCTCAATGCTTGATCTACCAGATTTGATCTATTTTCTTATGCTAAGTGCTTAAATACGTTAATATCATTGAGAATGTTGTGAAGCTTTGTTTTACCAGTGAAGTTATTATTGGTTACATATTAAGGAACTAATGGTGCTAAGTGATTTATTAAGTTTTCTAATCACAGATCTGTATCCCAGCTAAAGTTGCAAACACCTGAGTCTCACAACCACCCCTGCCTCTACCTCGAGTGAGACTTCATCTTCTTCACAGGTATTGTCGAAAGGGTCGGTAGTTAGGGTTTTGTTGGTGCATTGTTGTAGCATTGAACCCTAGGTTTTCCCTTATGCCAACAGTATGTCCATCAAACTATGGTATTCATTTTTTATACAAGTTGTTGCTCTCCATGATCTACCTTTCAGTGGTTAAACTGATTTCTAAAGGAACCCTCTAACCAATTGTTGGATTACTGAGAGGGAGGGTGAATCAATAATAGATCAATTACAATCCTTTTTAAACAAAATAATCCAAGTGTTATATCAATGTATAATTATCATCCAATAATGAGCAATAAACAAATGAACAATCATACACATACATAGTACACCAGTGTTTTACAAGGAACCCTAAAGCGGGAGAAAACCACAGAATGATTTTTCTTATATGTCTTGAATAATTACATTCATTGGAATCACCAACTTCCTTTGTTTCACAGTTGCAACTGGAAGGAGGCTCCAACCCCCTAGTTTCTCAGGATACAACCTGAGGGAAGCTCCAAATCCCCAATTTTCTGGTTACAACCAAAAGGAGGCTACAACCCCCTATGTTCTTCGGCTACAACCAGAAGGTGGCTACAACCACCTGTCCTTGCCCCGTCCAATCTCCCTAAAGTAGAAGTAGAATGATGGAACCACTGTCACAATATCACTGTGATATATGTCATTGTAAATATGTACCAATTAAATTGAACCATGCATCAACCTATACCTCAACCTGTAATCAACCTGTACCATAAATAAGTGCATCAACCATGCATCAACCTGTACCTCAACTTGTAACCAACATGTACCATAAACAAGTGCATCAACCATGCACCAACCTGTAATCAACTTGTACCATAAAAAAAAGTGCATCAACCATGCACCAACCTGTACCAAACAACTTGTAATCAACCTGTACCATAAAAAAGTGCAGCCAACCATGTACCAAGTATGTACCAATCATGTGTAAACTACTCATCAATATGTACCAATATCATCAACTATACACCTCATGTATGTGCCAACTAATCAACTACGTGTCTCAACCATGTACCCAACATGTACCTTAACCAAAATCCCTCATCAATTTCATCATCCAAATATGATTTGTAACTCTATAATAGACCTGGTATATATGATCACATACCTGCAAACCTTCCTTAACTTTAACAACAAAAGACTAGCATTTTCATCAAACTTTTCTTTAGTCTCACATGACTAGTTTTGGATTAGTCAACAACCATAACTTGAAATAATAATAACTGTGTACTTGTAATGAGAAGCTGTTGAAAAAGGTTGGTGCTAAGCAGATAATGGTAAGGGGTGACTCGGAATTAATAACTAAGCAAATTAAAGGTGAGTATGCTGCTAAACACCCGTGCCTTAGAGCCTATAGGAATGATGTTCTTGATGCTTTGAAGTGTTTTAATGAGGTTGACTTGCAGGTAATGCTGAGAGGACAGAATATTATGGTTGACGGATTGGCTACATCAGCAGCCTCCTGCAAGATTCCTTTCCGCCAAACTCGCCCATATACTGTGGAGGTGAAATGCAGACCGACGGTTCCCGATAATATCAGGTACTGGCAAGTGTTTGGAAATGATGATCAGATAGAGGATTTTCTGCAATGCAAGAACGATTTTGAATGTACAAATATAGATTTAGAAAATGAAGATGAGAATGTAAAAAGTTCTGAATTTGAAATAGATAGTGTGAATACTGTAGATACGGTAGATACAATAGATTCAGGAGATTTAGGGGATGACAAAATGGATGCCGATGTTTTACAATTGAAAAGCAATGTTTTACCCAGAGGTCTCATCCCTTTAGAAGATCTGTTTAATAGTAACGATGTAGCTAAGAAACCGAAAATAGAATCCCATGGACAAGAGGTAGAGGACTGCAATATCGGAACTGAGAAAAAACCTAGGATGGTCAAACTGTCCAAATCAATACCCCCAGAACAAAAGCTTAAATACATTGAGCTATTCAAGGAATATTCGGACGTTTTTGCCTGGGGCTATGAAGATTTGAAAGCCTACAATACCAGCATCATACAACACAGAATTCCCATAAAGGAAGACCAAAAACCATTTAGACAGAAACTTAGGAGGATAAATCCCAAGTTGCTCCCTCTAATAGAAAAAGAAATCAAGAAAATGTATGATGCCAAGATCATAGTCCTGCTACGTTTCTCTAAGTGGGTTTCTAATTTAGTCCCTACACGGAAGAAGACAGGGGAAATCAGGCTCTGTATTGATTTCCGAAATCTGAACAAAGTATCCCTGAAAGATAATTACCCATTACCAAAAATGGACCATCTCCTGCAAAGAGTGTTCGGGTCCAGTAGGATATCTCTGCTAGATGGTTTATCAGGTTACAACCAGGTTCTAGTTCACCCGGATGATCAAGATAAAACTGCGTTTACCACACCATGGGGCACTTTCATGTACGTGAAGATGCCTTTCGGTCTGATGAATGCAGGAGCCACGTTTCAGAGGGCCATGGATATCGCCTTCGTGGAATAATCTGGTAAGTTTATTGTTGTTTACTTAGATTATGTGACTGTGTTTTCCAAAACTGATGATGAACACCTGCGGCACCTCAGACGATTTTTCGAGAAGTGTAGAAGGTTTGGGATTTATTTAAATCCTAAGAAATGCCTTTTTGGGTTAGAAGAAGGAAAACTGTTGGGACATATCATCTCTAAAGATGGAATCAGAATTGACCCCAGTAGAATAGAGGCCATACTAAAAGTAGATCACCCAAGAAACCTCAAAGAACTACAGTCTTTTATCGGACAAATTAACTTTCTACGAAGATTCATTCACAATCTGGTCGAACTCCTCCGAAACATTACAAACATGCTTAAAAAGGACACACAAATAAAATGGGACTCTGAGTCTAGAAAATCCTTCGAACAAGTCAAACGAGCACTCACAGAGGCCCCAGTTCTGATCAGTCCTGATTTCACTAAAGATTTTTATCTTTTTTCTTTCGCCTCTGAACATACTATAGTAGCGGTATTACTGCAGAAGAACAGTAAAGGGCATGAACAGCCCATAGCTTTCTTCAGAAAATCTTTAAGAGATGTTTCCCTGAACTACAATATCATGGAGAAGCAAGCTTTTGCCTTGGTAAAAGCCATAAAGGACTTCAGGGTCTACATTCTCCATTCTCACACCATAGCTTATGTTTCGAACGCGGTAGTAAAGGATATTCTAACACAGGACAACCCTGATGGGAGAAGGGGAAAATGGATTGTCGTAATCTTAGAATACGATATAGAGATTAAGCCCACAAAACTGATCAAAGTCCAAGGCCTTGCTAAATTGATGGTTGAATCTAACTTCCAGGCTCTTGACATTAATTTTCTAGATGTTGCAGATGAACAGGGTGAGATGGCGACTCCAAACGTTAGAGAGGTATTTCTCAACTCTCCATGGTATGCAGACCTTATATTTGTCTTACAAAATTTACAAGCTCCCCCTGGTTTAACTAAGACTAAAGCTAGATTTTTAAAGTTGAAGGCATTGAAATTCTGTATTCTAGAAGGAAATTTGTATTGGAAAGACCCTGCAGGTATTATTTTAAATTGTTTACTGAAAGATGAAGCTGATAAAGTATTGCAGGAGTTTCATGCAGGAGAATGTGGTGGCCATTTGAACTGGAAGGTTACAGTCAACAAAATACTCAGAGCTGGATTTTACTGGCCCACCCTGTTCGCTTATGTACATCAAAAAGTAACAGCATGTCACCAGTGTCAATTATTTGAGGGTAAAAGGAAACTCCTTTCTCTACCTCTTAAACCGATTTCAGTTGAGGCTCCTTTCCAGCAATGGGGACTCGATTTCATTGGAGAAATACACCCTCCATCTTCGGGCCAACATAGTTGGATTCTTACTGCCACTGATTACTTTACCAAATGGATTGAGGTTGTACCAAGCAGGCAAGCAACTGACTCTGTCATTATCAAATTTCTTGAAAATAATATTTTGTCTCATTTTGGTTGTCCTAGAAAGATTATTACTGACAATGCAGTTTCTTTTCGGTCGAAGAAACTCATAGATTTCTGCAACCGTTACCACATTGGTTTGGGGCATTCCACAGCCTACTACCCTTAGGGGAATGGGTTGGTGGAATCCTCAAACAAAAACTTGGTAAATATTATCAAGAAAACATTGCAGGAAAACAAAAAGTCGTGGCATGATAAGTTGGTATTTGCTTTATGGGCAGATAGACTGACCACCAAAAGGTCAATTGGTATGTCACCATACCAGCTGGTCTATGGTACTGAGGCTATTTTCCCAACTTCTTTGGGATTCCCTGTCATGAAGTTACTTCAGGAGATACAAGCTGAGCCAAATGACTCCCAGAGAAGAATAAATCAGATGATTCATTTGCAGCAGACTAGAGAAGATGTCTTCAACAAAACACAGGTCGTCCAAGAAAACATCAAGAAGATCTTTGACAAACGAACCAAGGAAGATGATTTTGAGCTGGGAGATCTGGTGTTGAGATGGGATACCAGGAACGAGGACAAGGGAAAGCATGGGAAACTTGATCACCTGTGGACAGGGCCATACATGATCCAAGCTTTCAGAGGAAACAATGCCTTTTTGCTAAACAATACTGATGGGTCAGATCTACCAGGAGCACCTGTGAATGGCAGAATGCTAAAACATTATGTCCCACCTCAGTAAGAGATTTGAAGAACTCACTCTCCATTGTACATACCAGTTTTAATTTTCAGTCTTTACTTGCATTTTCTGAGTGAGGAACATTGGTTAGTTGGTTGAAGCCCGAAGAGAAGGCCCTAAGCTGCTAATTACTGTTTTTCAAAAGATTTTCCTTAGAATAAGACCAATGAAGGCTACTAGACATATATGTTCAGAGTGACAGGAAACTGAATTCTTGGCACTTAACAAGGCAAGTACCATCCCCAGGTGGAGCCGCTGTTATCACCCCATAAATTAGGGGAATCAACTTATGACTTGGATATTATGGATATTATCTGTATCTAGTGTTTTTATTGGCAACTGATTTTTCATTTTACAAAAAGAAAAATAAAAAAGAAAAAGAAAGAAAAAAGAAAAGAAAAAGGAAAAAGAAAAAGAAAAAAGAAAAAGGAAAAAGAAAAGAGGGCGTAAAAGAATTGAAACAAAAGCCCCATGCAATAATAGTAACTTGGTCATACCTTTCAAGCATGACCAAGTTCTTTTAAATTTTCAATGTTGATAGGTTAGTGAATCAATCTGACCAGACTGTCTAATCCTGGTCAGATAGCCCTTAGGTAGAGTAATTTCTTAACCCAACAGTTTAATCTAGGTTAATGGTCCTAGGGAGATAGGATTAGCATGTAGGTTAGTTGTTTCATTTGTTTCACCCCCCATGAAAACAGATTAATAAAGATGTTACGCCATGTCCCAAATGCCTAAGAATAGTTTGTTCGAAACCCCATGGTGGTATCTCTTTGAAATTTGAAAGAAAAACCCATAAAATGCTTTATCCTAATTTTTTCCCCAAGCTCATATTTCTCCGCTCATGATTTATGTTACATTCACTTTCCAATGGTCCAGATCACGGCGCTTCGATCAATGGCTCATAGATCATTTCGGACCCCCCCTAGTGTTCTGCTTTTAATCAGGGGGGGGGTCCGGAATCGGTGATAATATTTACGCAGATCTGGACGGTCCAGAAAAGAGCGCGTGAATCCACGGCCCACATTGGATTCTGGACCCCCCCACCCATTCTGCCTTTAACGGAGGAGGGGCGATCCGGAATTGGTAATAACTTGGGCGCAAATCTGGACGACCCAGAACAAAGCGCTTAAATCTACGGTTCACATTGAATTCCGGACCCCCCCCTCCGTTCTGCCTTTAATGGAGGGGGGGGTCCGGAATGGGCATTAAGGAGCGCACTAAGATCTGTGGCCAGGAAACCAGCACGTAGATCAATGGATCAAAATGAATTTCGGACCCCCCCTGGTGTCCTGCCTTTAACCAAGGGGGGGGGGATCCGGAATGAATATTCCTTTCGGAGGGTCCCTTGCTACATGTGTTCATTGTCCTATTGGTCAAGGAGTCCTATCACCCACATGTTATCTGACAGCTCGTCACTCATGGACGTCATCCTCCACTAAGCCCACTTGTCCCACTTGTTCCCAGAGTCGTGTCACATCTCATCACTGTTGTCAGTCTCGGTTGTCAGTACCTAAGTCCCTCACTCATGACCAGCCCCTTGTGGCGACTTTCACTTCACTTCACATCCAATCCCTAGCAGCCATGTCAACCATCTGTATGTTTTGGCCACCGTCACCTGCCATATCACCCCCAAGTGGCCCGTTGTCCATTAATAACTGGATAATATACTCGTTGTCATGCTGACCATTTTCCCGCGTCCAACCGACCCAGTTTCAAATAAAAATACCGTTTTCCCTCTTCATGCACTATTCGTCCATCGCACCAGAAAATTTTACTCTTACGCCTCCATTTCTTTTCCGCCACCTTCACATACAGTCAGTATTCCCCACTAACATCATTTTATTGCAGGTACAGTTGTTGAAATGGTGTCAAAGCCAAGACAAGCGGAAGGAGAAGAGAATCCTTTTCTTCCTCCTCCTGTCGACTTAGACAAAATTCCCTTGGTCGATAAAGATCGATTGATCGCAGATACCATTTGCGAATTCAACTTTTTGGATCTTCATTCATGGCTCTGGGAGGTGTTCCTGGACCAGAGCGACAAAATTGGACTCTGGGAGTCCAATTTGCCCCTGTATCTCTTTCCTTAGATTCATCATTTCCCAGAATTCACCCTCAAATGCCAAACCCATTACGTCCCCAACCATAAAGCCATCGTTTCTTCGTCTGGAGGCGTCCTCTTTTTCATCACCCCCGAAGATATTGACCAGATGATGCAAATTCCCTGTGCTGAATCTGCGTCCCCATTCAATTTAGAAATCCTCACCGAGTTATACCAGAAAATGACCTTTCCTCAGAGAGCTCAGATATTCGAGCTTTTCTTCCCCACCTCCGCTCAACTCCCTTCCACCAATCCCCCTTACCCTTCATCCATGTTCTCCACCAAAGGAAACCAAATCATTGCTTCCCTTTGTGCCCTGCTTGGTTACTATTCTGACCAATGGGTAGATGAGCCCATTCTGGGTTTTCTGTCCATTTTCTCAAACGATGAAAAGCCCACAACGCAGTTCGACTACAGCACCTTCTTGGCCGATAATATTCACGAACAATTCATGAATTTCGGCACAGAGGGTATGTTCAGATATTCTTCCATACTGGCATACATGTTCGTTTACTTCCAAGCCGACAAATTCAGTTTCTCCATGCAGAAAATGGATGCAGACGGATGGCCCCAGCCAGTCACAGCATGGACTTCTCTTCTGAAGCATAACTCTGTTGAATACGACTTCAAAGCTTTCATTGATCAGTTTTACCATCCGGTGGTTAGCATGTTGAGTGGCAGGCCTGAGCCACGAATAAATGATGAAGTCCAGAGAATTTTTCATCTCTCAGACAATGTAAAGACAGGAGACTGGTACCTGTACCAGAACTATACCGAAATCAGAGTTTTCGGGTGCGAGTTGGCACCATACAAGCTACCTCAATACGTGCCTGTAAGAATCTTTGCCTTAGAATATATTAGACAAATAATGAATTCAGATGACATTCATTTTGTTTCCTTGAAAAAGAAAGAGCAATTGAGAATCAAAGGGCAGATAGGTTCTTTTATCTGCAATAGTAGAGGTGTTGGGGAGGAAGCGGACAGAATGTTAAAGGAGATGAAATTCTTTACAAGTTTCACCTGGCACTATGATCCATGTGGGATCATCTCGGAAATGAGAGTGAAAAATAAGAATGTCCCATATGCTCATGAGTCCAAGCCAGAGATCGAGAAATTTGCAAATCAAACAGTTTGGATGCCTGATACTTTGATGGACGTGGAACAGCAAGTTGAAGTAGAACAGCAGGTGCCCTCGACAAGTGTACCTCCCACTACCACACCTCAGGTCCCCAAGGAGAAGAGGCCCTGACAGGAGTCGTCTTCTCCTGTAACAGAGGTGTCATCAGAAGAGTTCCACATACACACCAAAAAGTCAAAGACAGTTTCAACGCCGGGTGTGACGGTAGAAAACGAATCCCCAACTACCACAGTAGCCACCACAGGGGTCAATCCGGTCACGCCACCTTTCGGTTCAAGCCAGCATAAGGAAATCACAAAATCTATACCGAAGAAATCCACAGATTCTCCCCTGGATACTCAACAAAGCAAGACTGTGCCCAAATTGGGCATTTTCGAGAAATATGAATTGATCAAGAAGAAGAACCAGACCCTCACTAGCAGCACTTATGCCCAGTTTCGGAAGCAGTCTTCCACAGCTCAGCATAGGCTTCTTTCGGCATTCGACACAGAAAAGGGTAGGATGCATATGGCTTATCTACAAGCACAGGTACCGGATCCCAAGGTAATCTCAGATTACAAAAGGGCCACTTTCGAGTTCCAAGCAAAAGATGTACATCCAGCAGATCAGATGGATCTGCATAAACAAACAGGGGAGATGGTTTTTCACACATTGGCACATGATTTGTCTTCCGCAGCAAAATTCCAGGTGTCATTGAACAACGCTTAGACGCAGATTAAGCTAGAAAAGATATCCTCTTTTGCTAAAGACAACAGAATCAAGACGTTGGAAGAACTGGTCCTCAAGATTGGCTACGATCCTTCAAATGTGAAGGCTACGGAAGAGATGATTAAAAAGAAAAATGCTGACATCACATCCTTAAGAAAACAGCTGAAGCTCCCGCCCACAGAGGACTCACAGGCAAAGGAGATAGCAGAAAAAGAAGGTGAAAGGGATGAGATGCTAAAGTTACTCATGGAGCAGAATGCTCAGCTAAAAGAGATGGAGGTTGAGATGGAGAGACTGCTAAAGGAGAAAGAGCAGACGAAGCCAATGGAAGGCATTCCATTGAGTTCTATCCCAATTGCAGGTTTGAGCACAGCAACAGTGACAGTGATACCATCTACAACACCAGTGTCACTACCAGAAGGAACAACAGACCTTGCCAAGTCCATGGAGAGGATGAACCTGCAAGAGTCAGAAATCAGCAGGCTTAAGAAAGAAGTGGAGAACCTCCAAGAGCTCAAAACTTCTTTCCAGACAAGCCTATCTAAATAAAAGCAGGTGAATGAGCAAATCAGGAAGGAGTTACAACAACTCCAAAAGCAGACAATGGCAGGGAAGACTTTGGTTGAGGTCAAAGAGATTGTATGGACAGATATTACCAAGTCTATAAATGAAATCTGTCCAATGTTTCAAATCATGTTTGAACAAAATGAGTTGCTTCAGAGGAGCAAACAGGCGATTGAGAAAATCAGAGAGGAGCTGGGAGACATGCCAGCACAAGCAAATGTGATCATCAGGTTCCTGAATTCCAAGACCAGAGAGGAACTAGAAGAAATAAAGATTGAGGACAGAACAGAAACTATACTGGAGGTTAAAAGGGTTTTAACCAAGAGAGGTCTAATGCTTCAGCTTGAGGAAAAAGTTCAAGTCATGGATCAAGGAGTACAGAAATTTTTCAATAAGATAGATGTTCTCCAAAAGAAAGGCCTTCCTGGTCTGAAGGTCATTAATGACAAACTAATGACACTCCCTGACTACAAGAAGAGGTTGACTAAAGCATCTAAGGACAGTTCTAAGTTTGCAGGGATACAAGGAAGCATCACAGGCAAAGCATTCATGGATGCCCTGCATTTGGATATTAGTATCCAACACGAGATTAAACATATATTCATCATCAAGCCTACATTTGCTAAGTATACAGACATGGATGAAGTGTATCGGAGATTACTTAAAGTCATAGTGCCAAATCATCTCAGATGGGAAGAACTTTGTGATCTACTAGATTAGCAGATGAGTTGTCACTATCCAGTCACCTGTCCAGTCAGAAGAGGTTGCGAAGGCACCTCGCCAACGGCCTACCCCAGAAAGTTCCACATGCAGTTGTACTGAGTCATCAAACAGTTTTTGATTAGTTAAAGTAGTTAGACTAAAAATAGAATGAGCACGTCCTGATCAGTTATGATAGGAACGTTTGTAATCTGAATTATAAATACTTCAACTCTCGAAGTATTGGGGGTGGTTGATTGGCACACCCTATTGCTATCAAACTGTAATATTTTTGAAGAGATCGGCCATTAATAAAGAGGAATCACTTTTACAGGATTCTTGCGTATATTCACTGGTGACGTTTTTCTCTTAGTTGAATGTTTTCCTTGTTTAGTGATCATAATGTTTTCTAAAACTAATCTTTAAAAGTAACGTATGTTGCAGGATTTATCTTTAGATACCCTGTTTCCGACTTTAAATATTTAAATGTTTATCTTCTAAGGTTTTCAATTAAGGAATTCTTAACTGCTTCTTAGTTGAATGATCTTTCTCATCTTTTCTTTTGTCCATCATTTAAATTATTAAAGATCCAGTTGAATGCATTATCTCGCCCTGTGAAAGTCTTCTTTGGTGTTTCTGGTTGTTTCTTGTATTTAATTAGACACAGACCCCATAGCCCAATGGATGCGTAAACTGTCTCAACCAATTTATAAACCCTTTTACAACAAAACATACTTGTTCCTTTTAACTAGCCTAATATCTAGATTAAAAACAAAGCTAAATCATATAGAGAGATCCCTCTCTGAAGCTGGAAGGGCTAGATCCCAGCTTTAAAAGCAGTTGGATAAAGTTACCTTTGTGGATTCCTTCTTTGTCAACCTCTTGGAAATTTACAGAGTGCTAACAAAACCCACCAATCCGGGAACCCGCGACTGCAGAAATAGTTAAGTATAGGATGATATGATGGTCAGTCATACTCATGATATGGGAATAGGAAGTGAGAACCCAGGAATCCTCCAACCCATGAACCCACCATTTTTTGAAAAAGAGACTAAGTACAATAATTAGAAAGGGAGAATAGAAGGGAGAAAAGAAAAAGGGAATTTGAGTAATCATAGAAGATGGAAAAGAAATGGACAAAAGAAGTTGGGAGATTATAAAAGGGGGGGCGGGGGGATTTTGGAAGTGGGAATTGATCTCAACAAGCCTGAATCCATTATTGGTGAAACCATTATAGTCTTTGATGAGTTCCCTATGGAAACAACTCAATCAAGATCCAGGTTTACCAAATATGCAAAACTTCTTGTAGGTGTCAGGAGATATTTAGCTTAAAATATTGGTACAATCCTTGGCATTATGTTGGAAGATTGGGAAATAGTTGTTTGTTAAGCCCTAGACAAAGCCCCATGTTATGTATAAAAATCCTTATTAATCCCTAGATATTCAATTATTACATTTCTAGTGGTATATGTGTAGGTCGACTAGAACCCTTCATTGCACCCTTTCATCATAATTGTACAAATTTGTCTCCTATATATATATATATATATATATATATATATATATATATATATATATATCAAGGAGACCTAGTCTTAGGATAATCTTATCACATATTATATTGTACTATGAAGTGGATATATTCTAAACGGAGGTTTCCCCCTCGAAGTGGACTATAGTTAAGTGAATTTTATCATTTTTAAGGCGTTGGATCATAACAATTGGTTTCAGAGAATTGATCCAAGGTTTTTTCTTCTCCAAGATAGTGAAACTTGGAGGTTATTTATAGGAGATATCAAGGTAGTTGTGGTAAAAATTTCAGCATTTGGGTCATTATACTTTCGGAGATACACTGTGTGAAAGATAGGGTTTCTGACTAGTCCTATTGCTAGTCTCAAACAAGTTTTCCATGTAAAATCGTCATATCTTCTTCATAGAGGATCTAAATTTAGTGAGATGAGTTTCATTTGAAAGAGGAAAGTATGTAGTATTTATGGTACAATTTTTAGAATCAGATATCAAATATTGGGTTCAGGGAATTATGTACAAGTTCGCTCTCTTGGAAAGGAAAAAAACCAGCAAGGTTTTCGAAAGTTACCCTAACTTCCACTTGGCACATCCAATTTTCATAAGAATTGTGGAATTGAAGAGAGGAAATATTAGAGTATTATAGGCCAAAATGTTAGACTTAGAAGGGTGTTTTCCCTTGGTTATGGAAGAAAGCGAAGAACAAGGAAGGAAAGGTAAAAAGCGAGCTTTGCAGGAGACACAGTAACTGTTACTGAGTCAAAGTGAGAAAAAGAGCAGGAAAGATGGAGCAAAGTGCGGAAAAGAAAGTCGTTGTATGAGGAGATCAGGGATGACAGATCGGAAAGGAAGAATGATCGTGGACAACTCAACAAGCACAGAAAGCCATCATTGGATGCTTTGGAGCACCGCATGAAGAAGAAGTAAAGACAGGCTGGCGAAGCTTGGAAAAAGTGGGTCAAGTTGACCTAGGATTTTAGACACCTAGGGTTTTGGTATCTATGGTTTTGGCACCTAGGTTTTGACCTAAGGCTGTCAGTGAGGGATTGTAATGTATAAATAAAGGTCAAGAGGACATGGGTCAGGTTGGTCGTTGAGTATTGGTATGATATTTTTGTTATAGCTATGTTGTGGAGGGAGAGGATTGTATTGTGAGATCTTCAGTTGTGTGCGAAGGTCAAGTACTGCAGTTGGGTGTGCAGGAAGGGGAGAGAAAGAGAGAGAAGAAAGAAGATCTACTAGTTGAGAGTACAGATAAGAACTATATCCTTTAACTTAATAAACCATAAGCATAGTTTTGTGGACATAGCCCTAGAGAGAGGGTGAACCACATATATTTTGTGTCGTATGTGTGATTGATGCCTGGATATCTGTCATTGTTATATTTTTATTTGAAGTCCTATGTTAGATCAGTTCTATAGCTGCATAGGATAGACCTAGATGATAAGTGATATATGCATGTTGTATTGTTGTTGTGATAGATCCACTTGATATTCCTCTAGTTGTAGACATTCTTGTCCTGCAACCCCCCTCTTAGTCGCTTCAGGTGAGACTGCATCTGCTTTGCAGGTGCTGCCGAAAGGGCTAGTAGCTAGGGCTTGTTGGTGTGCTCTTGGAGTTAACCTCAGGTCTTCCCCTATGCCAACAAATGGTTCTGTTGTCGGGATAGGAATCTGTGTAAGGGAATGTCAAGGTGGTTCCCATCGAAGAAAAATATTCAGAAGTGGATAGAGGATCAAAAGAGGGACTTCTTTGAAGACCAAAACAAGAACCCTAAGCTAAGTACTGAAGGTTGGATGTAGAGACACATCTTCATCGATATTCATGAGATCTTCTTCGGAGGAATCCATCAAGATATATACGAGTGGTTAGCTAGGTTAGCCGATACCCAGTTCGAGATTAGATCTAGACGTCCTGTGGTCTGGACGTCGGATTTGATTAAGAAGGTTAAGAGAGTCAACAACGTTGTATCAAGGGTTGTAGATCACTGGTTTGATAGTCCCATTGGAGTGTATATCACCGAATTTGTTGTTGATAGAACAGAATCATATAGCCAGGCCGAGAGATACTTCTTCAAAGGACCCAGAGGAAAATTTTTACAATTTATGAAGCTAAGAATCAAGATGTTGTTGCATGAAAAGAACGTCTTGAAGATACAGTAGATTGGTTGGATCTGAAAAGGCTAATGTTCAATAATTCGAACAGTGACAGCGACACAGAAGCTATACATACGCGTAGTGGGAAATTATTTCAAGGGGTTCACCTTGAGAACCTATTCAAGCAAAACTACAGAGACGAGGTTTTCTACAGTGGAGAAGAGACAAATCTGATATACGAATAAAATTCAGAACCCACCAGAGCAGAGGAAGAGGAAGTTGATGAACTTTTCCATAACAAGCCAGAAACATCAGGAATTGCGCAGACCACTGAAGTAAGTAATATCAGTCCTTCTGTTATTTCAGAAATGCTAAGTAATCAAAATATTTCGAATCACCAGAGTCCGCAGACTATTATTACTAGTACTTTAGCATCTACTCAGACAGGAAACCTAAGTAGCTATATGGAAGACGAGATGAGGATCCCTATCTTTAAAGGAGATGGATTTGAAGATCTTGATCAGCATTGGTTCATGTGTGAGGTCGTATGTAACAATAAAAATATTACCGATGAAGCTGTTAAAAGAAACCAGTTTAGCACTATGTTGAGGGATCGCGCGTTGAGCTGGTACATGAAGCTTGTCCAAGGACTTGCGCAGCCTAAGCCACTAAATGATATCAAGAACGCGTTGTTTGTAGATTTTAAAAAACCTAAGTCAGAGTCACAGTGTATTACTAAGCTGAAGGATATCAAACAGAAGGTAGCCGAACCTGTTTGGGAGTACGATCAAAGATTCAAGACCCTAACAGGCCGATTGACTTTTAAGATCCTAGATGAGCGGAACAAAGAATGGTTCATCGTTTCTGTTTTACCACACATCAAAGTTCCCCTTATGTAGCAGAAGATTGCATCATAGGCAGAAGCTTTGGAGATTGCCATGAATCTTGAATCAGCACCTATGGGAGAATCTAGCTCAGGCATGAGCCAGATCTTGATCCAGCTAACTAGTTTGTCTCTGCAGGTAGAGGATATGAAGAAGGACAAGGGGAAGGACAAAAGAGAAGATATATGGTGTGTAATATGCAGATATGAAGGTCATGATAAAGAATAATATCCCTTGTTTCATGAATATTTGGCCTCAGGAGCATTGAGCCCCTTGAAGAAAGTTAACCTGCACTGGTGTGAAGTATGCAGAAACCGACATCACCCTGGTGAGTGCTATTATATGCAGAAGTATGTTCAGACACCCATGAACTTGTACTACACATTTTGTAAGTCTGTAGTACACGATGGTAGAGATTGTAGGGATTTTGACCTAATGCAAGAAAGATCAAGAGACATATACAAGATCCAAGGTGAAGTACACCAAGATGGAAACAATGCACAGTATAATTCTCCAGGTCAAACTCAAGGATCTTGGCAATCCATTTACCTCTTCTCCCATCTATGTCAAGTTGTATAAGGATGTATTTCACAGAGGCTGAAGGAACGTATGCAGTCAGTCTTGAGTGCAAGACATAGACTCTGAAATCTTTGAGATCTTTCACCAACGCATAGGCCTACTTCTCCATGATCTCATACCTGATTTATGCATCTCTTAATGCCTCACTAAAGAAGGAAATGGGTTGCTCTCACCCTTCCTCATTTTTCTGTAATAAGACCGTTGCTACTATATCAAAAGAAGCAAAATAAAAAACTAGGAAATCCTTGGAATAATCAGGACTGATCAGCACAGGTGCCTCAGACAATGCATTTTTTATTTGGACAAAAGATTCCCTGGGTTCAGCAGTCCATTTTACTTCATTTCCATTTATGAGCATGGTTGTGATTTGTTTCACCAACTCAGTAAAATTTGAGACGAACCTCCTCAGAAAGTTAATCTTCCCTAAAAAAGCCTGAACTTCCTTTCTAGACCTGGGAAGCGATAGGGTCTGAATTGCCTCTACCTTGTTGGGATCAATTCTCACTCGCTCTGTTGATACTATATGGCCTAACAAATTCCCCTCCTTCATAGCAAACAAATATTTCTTGGGATTTAAGGAAAGGCCAAACCTCCGGAATTTCAAGAAAACTTTCCTCAAGTGACAATAGTGCTCTATATCGGACCTGGAGAAGACTGTGAAGTCATCCAGATAGATCACCACAAACTGATCTTTCTCCCCGATGAAGGCTATGTCCATGGCTCGCTGAAATGTTTCTCCTGCATTCATTAATCCAAAATTCATTTTGGCATATATGAATGTGCCCCAAGGAGTGGTGAAGGTTGTTTTTTCTCTGTCCTCAGGCATGACTGATATATGATTATAGCCAGAAAAACCATCAATCACGGATATCCTAGATGCACTAGTTACCCTCTGCAATATGTGTTCCATGTTGGGCAAGGGATAGTTGTCTTTCTTTGAGCTCCTATTCAAGTTCTTGAAATCAACACAGAGCCTGATTTCTCCACTTTTCTTCCTCATTGGGACCAAATTGATCACCCACTTAGAATATCTCAAGGGTACAATGATTTGGGCATCTAACAACTTCTTCACTTCTCTCTCCATGACAAGAAACAACATGGGATTTATCTATCTTAGCTTATGCCTAAATGGCTTAGCCTCTTCCTTTAGTGAGATATTGTGTTCAATGACAGATGTGTCATATGTCTTGAGGTCTTCATAGGTCCATGCAAACACATCAGCAAATTCCCTTAATATCTCGGTATATTCAGCCCTCTTCTCTTTGGTCAAACTGCTTGAAAACTTGACAAACTTAGGCTCCTCCTGCGTGTCGATGTTGCACTCTGTTGTATCAACATCTCCATTTGAAAACATACCCTTTACTGCCACATCATTTCCATCGAATAGTCTTTCTAAAGGGACTAGTCCCTTCAGAATGTGATTGCTAGGAAAATGAATAATATGGTGATTAGCAATTTTATTTAAAAATATTTCAGGGTGAGGGTGACTTTTGAGATCAGAATCATGATCAATGTGCAATGCATAAAATTCATCGACAGATTGAAGAAATTTTTTTATTTCAAGATCGTCTTTGATTACCTTCCAATGCTTGATATTGTCTAGAATAGATGGCCTATATCTTATCTCAACATCATATTTGATCTTAGGCGACAGAGGGATCCTGAACAGACTAGCTGAGACAGCTAAGGAATTGGCCAAAGTATTTTCCTCTCTTGGAATAAAAGAAATGTTGAAAGCTGAGAAGAAACTATCAATCAGGTCCCACACCTCATTTATGTAACCCCTGAGTCGAGGATGCTTAGCCCGATAAGCATTTCTAACTTTTTGGATTATCAACTTAGTATCTCCGAACACTGCTACCTCCTCAATTCCCATTTCTTTTGCAGCCCTGAAACCCAGAACAAGAGCTTAATATTCTGCCACATTATTGGTAGCTTCAAATTCTAGCTTGTATGATAGGGACATGGTTTCCTGAAAAGGCAACACAAAAACCACTCCAGCGCCAGCACCTTCACTAGAAGAATCTCCATCAAAGAACATCTTCCAAATAGAGGTGGTTGGAGGAGGTATCTTGTGATTAAATATGGGTTGCTTTCTAATTGAAAAAGGGGCTTCAGGAGTATCAGTGAGCTGCAATAAACTAGACCCCAAATCAATGTCAAGTGCAAATATACGATGATTGGTGGGGTCTAATTCATCACTAACAATGTAGGACAGTTGAGCTTCTCTGTACAACCTCCTATGTTCCCCTCCAAAGACTGGAATGGTGTCATATGTGAGATCCATCTGTAATGTTCCTCCAAGTTTTTTAATCCAAGATCTTGACAACAGCATGTCGAACTTGGGGGGAACATCAGCTACTACAATGTCCATGACCACACTCTTCATTGGTAGCTGAAATAAAGAGACCACCAAGTCTTTGATGACTCTGAGGCATTGCACCCTCCTTGAATCAAAAGAGTACAAATCATGATAAGCCTTTGTCACTTCCAGTCTCAATTCTTCCATGACTATTTTGGGCATAAGGTTGTGGGAAGCTCCTGAATCCATGAGGCAATTATGCAGCACCTTATCATGTATGTTCAGGGATATGTAGAAGGGAGGGGATGAATCATCTCTATATTCTACCATGGGACCTAGGACGACTGTTGGATTTTTATCTTGAAGATTTACTGAGTCTGTGGAAGGCTGGGGGGACTCAGATTCTAGCAATTTGGAGAGGGACCTTTTGAAATATTCATTTTTAACTAGTTCTGAGAGGGGTACGGGAATTCTAATGTTTTGAATTTCATGCTCAAAACTAAAGAAGGAAATAGGCTTAGGAGATTCCCTTACCTCAGAGACAGGTTCTTTGACTGTTGGCGAAGTATTCTGATTTTTCTTTTCTTTAGTAGTGATTGTTGCAAGTTTAGCAGACATTTCCGCTATGAGGGGCTGATCATGGCTATCAAAATTCCCTTCTTTCTTCTTTGACCTGAGATGATATCTATTAGGAGTGTTGTTGGCCTTTTCCCCTTTACCCAACTCATTGATTTGGATGTTCATAAGGGATTCTTCATATGCAGATTGAGTCAAATGGGGAAAATGGGAAGTGTCTTCAATATAGTGAATTTTAGGGTCGAGCTCATCTATCTCCTCTCCTTCCTCATGAGAAACTAGGTTATTTTGGAAAGGTGTTTGAATCCTCTAATCATATTTGTCTTTGCTCCTTTGTTCCCTTGGAAAATCATGTGGCACATTGTTGTTAGGCCTCCTGCAGCCTCTGTTATCGGTATTTTGCGGATTTTTGTACATGGGCTTCCCTTATAACTGCCACCTTTCCATTCTAGCCGAAAGAAATTTTAGCACTTTAGTTACCTCGTCTATCTGAAGGGGAAGGGGAGAGGAATTGGATGGGGAGGCTTCAGGTCTCTTCCTAGATATGTCTCTATCAGCCTTATTCCTAAGTCGGTCAACAGCCAATATGTTAGATTCTACTTCCACGGCTGCATCCTGCATGTGAGCCAGAGTAGCTTCTCTCCTTTCCCTCAATAGGAGGCAAAAATCGGGATCAAAAGCGCTAGCATAAGTGATTTTAGCAGAGGCTTCTGTGGGCTTTATCTCAGCGGGGATCTTATTGTACATTTTATTGAATCTCTGAGAGAAGTCAGAGACAGACTCTCCTTCCTATCTCTTCAAAGACCCAAACTCTGTCATGTAGTACATGAAGTCTTTTTTGTCTCCCCACTGTCTCAAAAAGGTATTATCCAAAGCCTCAATCCCATTGATAGATCCAGGAGGCATGGCCCTAAACCACTTTCTAGCCTCGCCTTCAAGGCTATGGACGAAAATCCTCATCCATACGTCTGCATGCATGATAACATAATCATTTGTAAAACTGTAAAAGGCTTCAAGGTGTTCTTCTGTAGCTATGTCCCCTTCGCCTGTAAACTTGGGCAGCTGCTTAAGGTAGCCATCTACTGGAAGGGCATTGAGAGGCTGAGGTAACATAAGGGGAGCATACCTAGTAGCTATTATAGCCTCCATTCTGGTCATGGGGGGATTTTCTCCTACCATAGGAATATTAGTTGGAGGAGAACTCGGAGGAGGAGAAGCTCAAACAGGGGATACTAGAAATGAGCTTCCAGGTGGAAGGGGGAACAATGGGGGATTCAGAGAGAAGGCTAAGGGGATTGAGTCAGTAGATTCTTCTCTCTGTGTAGTAGCAGCAATAGTAATAAGAGGAGGGGTGGTAAAGCTAGGGGTGGGGAAATATTATGTGGTCATGGGTCTACGCCAAGGTACAGTTGAAGGGGAGAGGGGAGTGACAAGGATTTCTCCCTTCAATCCTAGACCAGGAGGGGGAAACTCAGCAGGAACACTTCCGAAATTCAAGAAATGGGAAACTTCAGAAAAAGGTCTGCTAGGAAGCTGAGAGGAAGAAAATGAAGTTTCTACAGAAGGAGATGGAAAATTACCTAGTTCATCAGTGCAAGTTTCTCCTTCAGAGGCCTTTCCTTTTCTGATAATCACCTTCGGATCAGATTCAGGTGTAGCTAGAGGCAGTTGTGGATGGGATCATGTGTGTCTACCTCTAGAACCCACAACTAAAACAGCAGGTTCGCCACAATGGATTCATCACAATGGAGTTGTCAGGTGCACAGTAGCAATCTCGTAGGGCTCTGATGCATGATGCACCTTCAGAATCAGAGGCGCGGTGTCGTTCGATCCCAGGGAAAATTTTCAACTTCGTCCCTGGCAACGACACCAGAAATGTTGGCGTCAGAAGTCACTCCTGGATTACAGCAGGAGTAAGCCTGAAGCCCATCATTTTATGTCACTATTTGTTGATAAAGGGTAATCTAAAAATGAAGAAGACTTGAAAAACTTGAATAATTATTGCAAGTGAAATGTTATGTGTTTTAAAGCAACGGGATCAATTTGCAACACATAAATTAAGAATTACATATGTGAAATACACATAGACATCAGCATAAACAATGAACATCATCACATAAACACAGCAACTTGATAAAGGAGTTCACCCCTCTCCGGGCTACATCTCCTGGTCCAGCTTCCAATGGATCATTATTATTAAATTGCTCAAAGTGCTCAAAAACATGCCTTACAATGCTCAAAATGACAAACCGACTGCTCCAATGGCTTCCCAGCGTCCCAAAACCCCTGTCTGGGCTCTTTCGGCACCTCAATCGGTCGAAAAATCAAGAAGTTAGGCCTCCTGGAAGTCTCCCTCTTCAAGCTTGTTGTCTCTGGTTCTACAAATCGCACCCTTGCCTAAGCAAACATGGCTCACACGCTCATTTAAGCGTAAAAACTCAGTCCCATATGCAACCACGCACCGATACAAACCGTAGGACGGTTAAGGGTGTGCCAGCCCCTAACCGCCTCGGCATCTGGGCACATGGCGCATGGAACCAAGGGCTAAGCAAATTGGTTAGGTCGTTGTATAACTCCCGCACCATCGGTCAAACCATGGGTTATACATATTAACCATTGGTTATGTTACCCCACGTGCATGGTTATTACAATGTACAAACCATAGCATATATGTTATGCGATTATAAAATCATGCGCACCATATAATATACAACGGTTACATATTAATAAACTATGGGTCGGGGCTAAGCCCCGACCCGCCCCCCGTCCGTATAATACAACGACCAAATTCAAATCATATTATAACCATATATCAAATAAGAACTGAGTTGTGGCCCAATGGCTGGGTTGTCGTGTGAAGGCGTTGGCTCTGTGGGGAGGTCTGGGGGTCAAACCCCGTGGCCCCCAATACATTTTGTATAAGAACCAATTAGCCAATAAACAAGGGACACGTGGCACCCATGCATTGGGCCACATGTCCTCACACTATTCGCCAACTACAGGACACATGTCATCCACCGATTCGCCAGAAACCAACCAATCAACAATTTCCATGTCATCACCGTACGGCCTGTACAGCCCTGCCACGGATTGTATAGACTGTACGGACAGGTACAGTCAGCATCCAAAAATTTTGCATGTTTGGCTTGGCGGACAAATCGCGATATATCCTCCATACGGACTCCGTTTGCGAAAGTAAATATACCGCCGGAATCAAGAAGACGAGACAGACGCAATGGAACTGTTTTTGTCGCATTCCGAGAACTTTGAAAATTGAGCAAAATTTGATCCCTTGATCAAAGGGTGAAGAATGGAATTAAACTCAGAACAATATCGTTCTAACTCAGAAACTAGGCCAGACATGCACAAGTAGATGAGGTCTTGGTTTAACTTCAGACAGTAAGTTGTAATAAGGGTGAGTAGGAGGAAGACTTCTGTGAGGAAATGCGAAGGCCTGTTGTAGGCATCGAGCCTCTAATAGCCTGTAGAAGAAAACTTGAACACAAGAACCTCTTATATTCAAAAGCGGAAACACTAAAAGAACATAACAGCGTTATAATAAATCCTTTATCATAACACAGTCACGATGATTCATGTGAATCAATCAATCATGAACCCTTTTAGTATGAAATCGAAACCAGATGAAAAAGAGAACTGCCTTACATTGAACAAGAAAATTCCATATGCAGATACATAGCCAGGAAAACTAGTGCTTCATGAAAACATTACAGTTGGGAGCTCTGCTCTACCATCCATCCTTACAAAAATAGAAAATTTTAGTATATATACTCAGAACAATTCGCCCAGCAGAGGCATGCTCGAACCTCTATGGTGTGGCGTCTCTTCAGTCAAACCTGGATGGAATTCCTTCATCAAACGCCACCTTAACTCGGCATGGCTCTTGCAGGGGGACCTACATACAAAGGTACCATGGGCTAATTGTTCCAAGCCTCACATACCTTCCATTCATGGCTCGAGCTGAGGTTTCATCTACCTCCTCGATTTTCATTAACTGCTTCCCCAGGGAGTGGCCGAGATGATATGCTCAGGAGAAGACCACGTTCCTGCTCTCTAAGTCTCGGAGGCTAGCCTCCCTTTCTTCTGGCACCACCATCAATGTAACCCATGGCCATGACCTAGTACCTCTCTCCAAGGGTGTTTTGGAATTTTTTCTTTCGGGGATTCCTACTTCCCCCGCCTTCAAATTTTCTGGTGCCCAAACTTGCGAAACGGCCCTCCAGGATCAATGGTTGGATCGACTTTAAAAAATCGACAGCCATGACCATTTTTCCATCGAACAACCCTGGCCCTGAGTGCTCACTTTCTTTGGCCATACTCCATACAACCCTAGTGTTAGGATCATGGGCCCAACACTAAAGGCTCTTTCACATTTTTCGTTTCGGCGATTCTAGATGAAATGGAAGAGCGACCCCCTATCTTTTGAACTACCAGTAACCGAAATGATAAAACGGCTAATCATTTCGCATTTCATAGTTTCCCAATGCAATGGAAGAGAGACCCCCTGTCTTTTGAAGTCCCAATAGCCGAAATTCCGAAATGGCTAATCATTTCGCATTTTGGAGTTTCCCGATGCAGTGGAAGAGTGACCCTTTGTCTTTTGAAGTCTCAGTAGCCGAAATGCCAAAACGGCTAATCATTTCGCGTTTCAGAGTTTCCCGATGCAGTGGAAGAGTGACCCCCTATCTTTTAAAGTCTCGGTAGCTAAAATGTCGAAACGGATAATCATTTTGTGTTTCATAGTTTCCCAATGCAATGGATGAGAGACCCTGTGTCTTTTGAAGTCCCGATAGCCAAAATCACGACTGAGCCTAATTAGACACCATGTGTCCCGACTGGATCAAACGACTACGATCATTTTGTGACTTTGGCCATAATAGATGAGCCCATGCACTAAACCTAGTGCAACTCCGTGACTCAATCTTACCCGATGACTGTCGATCTACTCCATCTATGGATCCTCGTCGTTGAAAACAAAATGCCCGTTCGCTTGATTTTAAGCCCGAAATGGACTTCTTCTGTGTGATGTGCTTGGCGCTCATGACTATGGCCTTTGAATAAAATGCATTTGATGGTTTTTTAAATCCCATTTCTATGCATTTACACCAAGGGCCTGAAATCGGAGAGAAACACCCCCTTGCAAGATTTGGCACTAACATTAGGCTCCATGGGGGATAGAGTCGTCCCTGTGATGCTCTAAGAACTCCTTCTACAGTTCCAGTTGCCTTCTTTTGGGCTATGGAGTCATTTATTAAGCCGAAAGTAAACAGAAAAACAATATTTACAAAAACAGAGGAGTCGTCTAAGGCTCAAACAAAACATTTCTTAAGGAAATTCCCATTTACTAGGCCGTTAAAAACTTCTTCACCCTCCAAATCCTCCAACCTGTACGTGTTATTTAAGAATACTTTAGATATTTTGAAGGGCCCAATCCAGAGGGAATCAAACTTGTTGTGTTTGCCCCTATCCTACCTGGGTGCATCCTGTTATCACTCCAGGAAACTACTTATGGTTGTAAACTAAGTATGCCTGGTAACTTAAGGATTGAATACTTTTCAGTAGGTGGATCAATGGGATACCAAGAAAGCACAATGAAGGGATTTACTTATCAAAATAACTTAATGAACCAGTGCTTTTAGAAACTGTAAATCAGAGGCCAGATAACAAGAAAGGTGTGAAGAATATAGCTTAGACAATCAAATACATTGGAATGCAGGGTTTATACAACCAAATACATAAATAATGCAGGATCACACTAAGCAATAAGAAGTTCCTCCATTCAAATCATGAGCATAAGCTTAACTAATTTAAACAGAGTACAGAAATAAGATGGATGAAAATCTGATTACAGCAGCAAAAGAAAACTGTGATTGTATTAGGATAAGCAATCAGTACATAGGCCAAATTCTCTCCAAGATTCAACCCTCTCTTGGTCTTTAGACTGTAGATTTATAGCCTTTTACAAGCTGTTCTCAGATCCTAAAAATATGGATCTGTTTTGCTAAAGATAGTAAAGAAAACTAAATTGCACAAATGTAGGGATAAATCCTCAAAATGAGGGTGATCTTCATGTGCTGGTCC
>ML782634.1:132728-143080 GCA_009831015.1 Picea engelmannii | reverse complement strand
GGGTAAAAAATTCCGCCTTCCGCGCTGTTGAAAGCGGACAGATTTTCAAAATTGAATTTCTCGGTCATAAAAAATCCATTTTTCACATATGAATAGTCGATCGACATATAGAGAATCTCATCTTTCCAATGGTGTTGTCAGATATTAATTTGGAGCTTAGGAAGGGATCGAAAAGTTCCCTACAAGTTTAAGTATCATTTTTCGATTTGCAACTCAAAACCATAAACGATCATTCACCGTAAAACCCAACCAAAATGATGGTTCTATTTTGGGAGTTAACACATCCCACTTAAGCACCAAATATCCTAACTCGAATTCCTCCTTTCTGACCTTCCTGTCAAAGGCCTGCTTGATCTTCTGTTGATGACTATGAGCTATGTCCATTACCTGTTCCCTGACCTGTTGCACTTCCACCACTTGATGAATTCTTCTGACCATATGGTTTGGCTCTCCTTCATGATATTGAAAGAATTTCACTATAGGTAAATCAAGTTGAGTGGGAAACAAAACCTCCGTCCCATAAACAAGTTGAAAAGGTGAGGTGCCCAGGGACTTCTTTGTTGTCACTCGATCAGCCCATAGAGTGAATTTGAGATTTGAATCCCAGGCCCTCTTATTGTCTTCCAATAATCTTTTAATGAGTTTGATTAGACTTTTATTGGAAGATTATGTCAGTCCATTTCCTTGAGGATAATAGACAGTGGAGTGAATTAGTGAAATCTTGAACTGCTCATAGAACTTAACCAGAGGCTCAGACTTGAAAGAAGCAGCATTATCAGTGACAATTCTACTTGGACAGCCAAATCTGGCTATGATATCCTCCAGGAAGCTAATAATTACCTTGTGTGAAGCACTCTTGGTGGGGGAGGCTTCTATCCACTTGGTGAAATAGTCTGTTGCAGTCAGGATCCATCTGTGTTGGCCACTTGAAGGAGGATGAATTTCTCCAATGAAGTCCAACCCCCATTGTTGAAAGGGTACTGAAGCTACTACAGGCTTTAGTGGCAGAGATTTGAGCTACTGCTTTCCTAAGAACCTTTGGAATTTGATGCAAGCTCTGACTTCTCTGTAGACATCAGTGAATAAGGTGGGCCAGTAATACCCAGCCCTGAGAATTTTGTGGGATGTGGTCTTCCATAAATGATGCCATCCACAAAGGCCACTATGGAAATCAAACATAACTTTCTGGGCTACCTGTGGGTTCAAACACCTCAGAAACACCCCTAGAGGGTATCTCCAGTACAAAAGTTGGTCAATAAGGCAATATCTGACCACCTTGAACTTTAAATCTCTTGCCTTGATTTTTCCCATTCTATTAGGAGACTTCAACTCTTGCACAAAGTACAAAATGTCCCTGTACCAGGTGCACTCTGCTAGTGATAAGCCACCCTGAGAGATTTTGTTGGATGACTCAGCTTGCTAATTTCCTCAGCAAGCATTGATGAAGCTAACCCCCAAGGCCTTGCAATTGGATTTCGCTAGCATACTGGCTAAACCCTTCCCTTTAACCAACTTGGTGGGATTTATATCCAGGTCAAACTCAAGGATCTTGGCAATCCATTTACCTCTTCTCCCATCTATGTCAAGATATATAAGGATGTCTTTCACAGAGGCTGAAGGAATGTATGTAGTCACTCTTGAGTGCAAGACATAGACTCTGAAAGGTTTCAGAGCTTTCACCAAGGCATAGGCTTGCTTCTCCATGATCTCATACCTAATTTTTGTATCTCTTAATGCCTTACTGAAGAAGGAAATGGGTTGCTCTCGCCCTTCCTCATTTTTTTGCAACAAGACCGCTGCTACTGTATCAAAAGAAGCAAAATAAAAAACTAGGAAATCCTTGGAATAATCAAGACTGATCAGCATAGATGCCTCAGTCAATGCCTTTTTTATTTGGAAAAAAGATTCCCTGGGTTCAGCAGTCCATTTTACTTCATTTCCCTTTCTGAGGATGGTTGTGATGTGTTTCACCAACTCAGTAAAATTTGAGACGAACCTCCTCAGAAAGTTAATCTTCCCTAAAAAAGCATGAACTTCCTTTCTAGACGTGGGAAGCGACAGGGTCTAAATTGCCTCTACTCTGTTGGGATCAATTCTCACTCCCTCTGCTAATACTATATGGCCTAATAGCTTCCCCTCCTTCATAGAAAACAAATATTTCTTGGGATTTAAAGAAAGGCCAAACCTCCGGAATTTAAAGAAAACTTTCCTCAAGTGACAGCAGTTCTCTATATCAGACCTGGAGAAGACTTTGATGTCATCCAGATAGATCACCACAAACTAATCTTTCTCCCCGATGAAGGCTATGTCCATGGCTCACTGAAATGTTGCTCCTGCATTCATTAATCCAAAAGGCATTTTGGAATATATGAATGTGCCCCAAGGAGTGGTGAAGGTTGTTTTTTCTCTGTCCTCAGGCATGACTGATATCTGATTATAGCCAGAAAAACCATCAATCATGGATATCCTAGATGCACTAGTTACCCTCTGCAATATGTGTTCCATGTTGGGAAAAGGATAGTTGTCTTTCTTTGAGCTTCTGTTCAGGTTCCTGAAATCAACACAGAGCCTGATTTCTCCACTTTTCTTCCTCACCGGGACCAAATTGGCCACCCACTCAGAATATCTCAAGGGGACAATGATTTGGGCATCTAACAACTTCTTCACTTCTCTCTCCATGACAGGAAACAACATGGGATTTATCTGTCTTAGCTTCTACCTAAATGGCTTAGCCTCTTCCTTCAGTGGGATCTTGTGTTCAATGACAGATGTGTCATATGTCTTGAGGTCTTCATAGGTCCATGCAAACACATCAGAAAATCCCCTTAATAACTCGGTATATTCGGCCATCTGCTCTTTGGTCAAACTGCTTGACAACTTGACAACCTTAGGCTCCTCCTGTGTGTCGATGTTGCACTCTGTTGTCTCAACATCTCCATTTGAAAACCTACCCTTTATTGGCACATCATTTCCATCGAACGGTCTTTCTAAAGGGACTAGTCCCTTCGGAATGTGATTGCTAGGCAAATGAATAATATGGTGATTAGCAATTTTATTTAAAAATATCTCACGGTGAGGGTGACTTTCGAGATCAGCATCCTAATCAATGTGCAATGCAAAAAATTCATCGACAGACCGAAGAAATTTTTTGATTTCAAGATCGTCTTTGAATACCTTCCAATGCTTGATATTGTCCAGAACAGATGGCCTATATCTTATCTCAACATCATATTTGATCTTAGACGACAGAGGGATCCTAAACAAACTAGTTGAGATAGCTAAGGAATCGGCCAAAGTATTTTCCTCTCTTGGAATAAAAGAAATGTTGAAAGCTGAGAAGAAATTATCAATCAAGTCCCACACCTCATTTCTGTAACCCCTGAGCCTAGGATGCTTAGCCCGATAAGAATTTCTGACTTGTTGGATTATCAACTCAGCATCTCCGAACACTGCTACCTCCTCAATTCCCATTTCTTTTGCAGCCCTTAAACCCAGAACAAGAGCTTCATATTCTGCCACATTATTGGTAGCTTCAAATTCTAGCTTGTATGACAGGGACAATGTTTCCTGACAAGGTGACACAAAAACCACTCCAGCGCCAGCACCTTCGCTAGAATAAGCTCCTTCAAAGAACATCTTCCAAATAGAGGTGGTTGGAGGAGGTATCTCATGATTAAATATGAGTTTCTTTCTAATTTGAAAAGGGGCTTCAGGAGTATCAGTGAGCTGCAATAAACTAGACCCCAAATCAGTGTCAAGTGCAAATATAGGATGATTGGTGGGGTCTGCTTCATCACTAACAATGTAGGCCAGCTGAGCTTCTATGTAATACCTCCTATGTTCCCCTCCAAATACTTGAATGGTGGCATATGTGAGATCCATATGTAATGTTCCTCCAAGTTTTTTAATCCAAGATCTTGACAACAACATGCCAAACTTGGGGGGAATATCAGCTACTACAATGTCCATGACCACACTCTTCATTGGAAACTGAAATAAAGAGACCACAAAGTCTTTGATGACTCTGAGGCATTGCACCCTCCTTGAATCAAAAGAGTACAAATCATGATAAGCCTTTGTCACTTAAAGTCCCAATTCTTCCATGACTATTTTGGGCATAAGGTTGTGGGAAGCTCTTGAATCCATGAGGCAATTATGCAACACCTTATCTTGTATGTTCAGGGATGTGTAGAAGGGAGGGGATGAATCATCTTTGTCTTCTACCATGGGACCTAGGACGACTGCTGGATTTTCATCTTGAAGATTTACTGAGTCTGTGGAAGGCTGGGGGGACTCAGATTGTAGCAGTTTGGAGAGGGACCTTTTGAAATCTTCATTTTTAACTAGTTCTGAGAGGGGTGTGGGAATTCCAATCTTTTGAATTTCGTGCTCAAAACTAAAGTAGGAAATAGGATTAGGAGCTTCTCTTACCTCAGAGACAGGTTCTTTGGCTATTGGCGAAGTATTCTAAGTTTTATTTTCTTTATTAGTGATTGTTGTAGGTTTAGCAGGCCTTTCCGCTATGAGGGGTTGATCATGGCTATCAAAATTCCATTCTTTCTTCTTTGACCTGAGATGATATTTGTTAGGAGTGTTGTTGGCCTTTTCACCTTTACCCAACTCATTCATTTGGATGTTCATAAGGGATTCTTCATATGCATATTGATTCAAATGGGGAAAAGGGGAAGTGTCTTCAATACAGTGAATTCCAAGGTCGAGCTCATCTATCTCCTCTCCTTCCTCATGAGAAACTAGGTTATTTTGGAAAGGGGTTTGAATCCTCTGATCATATCTTTCTTTGCTCCTTTGTTCCCTTGGAAAAGCCTGTGGCACATTGTTGCTAGGCCTCCTGAAGCCTCTGTTATCAATATTTTGGGGATTTCTGTACATGGGCTTCCCTTCTAACTCCCACCTTTCCATTCTAGCCGAAAGAAATTTTATCACTTTAGTTACCTCATCCGTCTGAAGGGGAAGGGGAGAGGAATTGTATGGGGAGGCTTTAGGTCTCTTCCTGGATATGTCTCTATCAGACTTATTACTGAGTCGATCAATAGCCAATATGTTATATTCTACTTCCACGGCTGCATCCTGCATGTGAGTCGGAGTAGTTGCTCTCCTTTCCCTCAACAGGAGGCAGAAATCGGGATCAAAAGTGATAGCATAAGTGATTTTAACAAAGGCTTTTGAGGGCTTTATCTCAGTGGGGATCTTTATGTACATTTTATTGATTCTCTTGGAGAAGTCAGAGACAGACTCTCCTTCCTGTCTCTTCAAAGACCCAAACTCTGTCATGTAATACATGAAGTCTTTTTTGTCTCCCCACTGTATCAAAAAGACATTATCCAAAGCCTCAATCCCATCGATAGATCCGGGAGGCAGGGCCCTAAACCACTTTCTAGCCTCTCCTTCAAGGCTATGGATGAAAATCCTCATCCATACGTCTACATGCATGATAACATGATCATCTGTAAAACTGTAAAAGGATTCAAGGTTTTCTTCTGCAGCTATGTCCCCTTCACTTGTAAACTTGGGCAGCTTCTTAAGGTAGCCATTTGCTGGAAGGGCATTGAGAGGTTGAGGTAACAAAAGGGGAGCATACCTAGAAGCTATTATAGCCTCCATTTTGGTCATGGGGGGATTTGCTCCTGCCATAGCAATATTAGGTGGAGGAGAACTCGGAGGAGAAGAAGATCGAACAAGGGATACTGGAAATGAGCTTCCAAGTGGAAGGGGGAACAATGGGGGATTCAGAGAGAAGGCTAAGGGGCTTGAGTCAGCATATGCTTCTCTCTGTACAGTAGAAGCAATAGTAATAAGAGGAGGGGTGGTAAATATAGGGGTGGGGAAATCTTTTGTGGTCCTGGGTTTACGCCAAGGTACAGCTAAAGGGGAGAGGGGAGTGACGAGAATTTCTCCCTCTAATCCCAGACCAGGAGGGGAAAGCTCAGTAGGAACACTTCCGAAATTTAGGAAACGAGAAAATTTAGAAAAAGGTCTGCTGGGAAGATGAGAAGAAGAAAATGAAGTTTCTACAGAAGGAGATGGAAAATTACTTGGTTCAGCGGTGGAGGTTTCTCCTTCAGAGGCCTTTCCTTTTCTGATAATCGCCTCTGGATCAGCTTTAGGTGTAGCTAGAGGCAGTTGTTGATGGGACCACGTGTGTCTAGCTCTGGAAGCCACAACTAAAAAAGCAGGTTCACCACAGTGGATTCGTCACAATGGAGTTGCTAGGTTCATAGTAGCAATCTCATAGGGCTCTGATGCCTGATGCACCTTCATAATCAGAGGCTTGATGTCATTTGATCCTAGGGAAAATTTTCAACTTCATCCCTGGCAACGGCGTCAGAAGTCACTCATGTATTAGAGCAGGAGTAAGCCTTAAGCCCATCAGTTTATGTCACCATTTTTTTATAAAGGGTGATGAATGGAAGTAAACTCATAACAATATCGTTCTAACTCAGAAACTAGGCCAAGAATGCACAAGTAGATGAGGTCTTGGTTTAACTTCAGACAGTAAGTTGTAATAAGGGTGAGTAGGAGGAAGACTTTTGTGAGGAAATGTGAAGGCCTGTTGTAGGCATCGATCTTCTAATAGCCTATAGAAGAAAACTTGAACACTAGAACCTCTTATATTCAAAAGCAGAAACACTTAAAGAACATAACAGCATTATAATAAATCCTTTATCATAACACAGTCATGACGATTCATGTGAATCAATCATTCATGAACCCTTTTAGTATGAAATCGAAACTAGATGAAAAAGAGAACTGCCTTACATTGAACAAGAAAATTTCATATGTATATACATAGCCAGTAAAACCAGTGCTTCATTAAAACATTACAGTCATGAGCTCTACTCTACCATCCATCCTTACAGAAATAGAAAAAACTGAGTATATATACTAGTCAGAAAAATTTGCCCAACAAAGGCATGCTCGAACCTCTATGGTGTGGCGTCTCTTCAGTCAAACCTGGACGGACTTCCTTTGTCAGACACCACCTTAACTTGGCATGGCTCTTATAGGGGGACTTGCATACAAGGGTACCACAGGCTGATTGCTCCAGGCCTCCCATACCTTCAATTCATGGCTCGAGATGAGGTTTCATGGCTCGAGCATTTCATGTTTCGGTGATTCCAGATGCAGTGGAAGAGCGTCCCCCTATCTTTTGAAGTCTCGGTAGCCGAAATGCAAAAACGGCTAATCATTTCACATTTCAGAGTTTCCCGATGCATTGGAAGAGAGACCCCCTGTCTTTTGAAGTCTCGGTAGCCGAAATGCCGAAACGGATAATCATTTCACGTTTCAGAGTTTCCCGATGCAGTGGAAGAGTGACCCCCTATCTTTTGAAGTCCCAGTAGCCAAAATGCCGAAACGGATAATCATTTCGCGTTTCGGAGTTTCCCGGTGCAGTGGAAGAGCGATCCCCTGTCTTTTAAAGTCCCGATAGTTGAAATGACAAAACGGCTAATCATTTCTTGTTTCGGAGTTTCCCAATGCAATGGATGAGAGACCCCATGTATTTTGAAGTCCCGATAGCCGAAATCGTGACTGAGCATGATCAGGCACCATGTGTCCCAACTAGATCGGACGAGCATGATCATTTCGTGACTTTGGCCATAAGAGATGAGCCCATGTGCTAAACCTCGTGCAACTCCGCGACTCAAGCTTACCCGATGACCGTCGATCTACTCCATCTATGGATCCTTTCCGTTGAAAACAAAATGCCTGCTTGCTTGATTTTAAGCCCGAAATGGACTTCTTCTGTGTGTTGCGCGTGGTGCTCATGACTGCAACCTTTGAATAAAACACATTTGATGGGTTTTTAAACCCCATTTCTACGCATTTACACCAAGGTCTTGAAATCGGAGAGAAACACCCCCTTGCAAGAATTGGCGCTAACAGGGAGGACACTTTAAAATGTTTACTGATCACTCCACGCTGAAGTACCTAGTCAACAAGACACTATTGGGGGGGTGAATATGCAGATGGCTTCTGTTTTTTTAAGAATATGATTTTGAGATCATATTTAAGCCAGGAAGAATGAACAAGGGCCCAGACCACTTATCAAGGTTGGAACATGGCAAAGAACCTACCATTTTGGAGGATACATTAACGGATAAACAGTTGCTCGCCATTAGAAATATTGATGACCACTTCGGAGACATAGTCCAGTTCCTGTCAATAGAAATGGCTCCAAGTGAGTATACAATTCCTCAGAAGAAACAACTAGTGGTGCGTGCTGCAGACTTTTCACTTATAGTTGGACAGCTATACAAAATGGGACTAGATGAAATATTAAGGAGGTGTGTTATGGAGATAGAGTGACCACTGATCCTCACAGAAGATCATGAAGCCATCACAGGAGGACATTACGCAGGGAAAGCAACCGCGCAGAAGGTTCTGCGAGCTGGCCTTTGGTGGCCTACATTACACAGGGATGCTAAAGAGTATGCCAGAGCATGTGATGTATGCCAAAGAATTGGAAAACCATCCCAAAGAGATGAAATTCCATTACCACCGCAGATGAACCTACAAGCATTTGAAAAGTGGTCCATTGAATTCATGGGACTTGTTATCCCCAATTTCTATGGATAACTAGGAGATCATGTCTCGAGGCCCACAGGTCCTAGACATGGAGTACCGAGAGAAGGATTGACCTGAGCATGGCCCTGGAGGGCCCATCTTTCTTCTTCTTCATCAGACTTGTCCTGTCAGCAGCAGCATCCATCACCTTTTGCTTAGACTTGTATCAGAGAAGACTCTTGCTCCATGAGGTAGTTGGTCTAGGTATCATGGTATGTGTCATATTTGATCATTATAACCTTTAGATATATGCATCAAATTCCTTTTATTTCTAACAACTGCTTGGATCTTACATTAACCCACTTGACCAAGGTTGGGGGGATTGACATGGTACCCTAGAAAGCTTGTACCCATAGGTTTTGGTTTTCCACTGGGAGATTTTGAAGGGTCATCGTCCACTCCCATCATATCATCACTCTTACATCTTATCTCCCACTCATCTGCCCCATTCCCCTAGTCCAGACATTAGGATGATCTATTTGTGGGGTTACACCTTATCTCATGGGAAGAAGGGGATAAAGGCCCAGAAGGTAAAAGTAGCTGGTAAAAGATAAAATCCATAAAAAATTAAACCTAGAGATGCCTCGCCCAGGGATCCTCGAAAAGGCAATAAAAATCCTCTCAGCAAGAAATAAGAGGGACCCAAAGAAAAATAGAAAAACAAGAAATATCCAAGAGGATGGGGGGTCTCATCACAAGCCAGCCCATTATGTTCATGGGTACCTAGCAGTATGACATTGCCTTTACCTGGTTACCATGCCAGGGTAGTGACCTTTGGTTGCATGGCCAAGGGAAAGGGGGTCTCATCACGAGCCAGCCTTATCATTTCTGTGAAAGTACTTGTGGGTAACACTGTCAGCTCTGGTCACCATGCCAAGGCGGTGTCCTCTAGTTAGTCCTTGAAATAAATAAGAAAAAGCAAAAAAAGAAAAGAAAGAATAAAGGCAATAAAGGGCTTGGAAAGAATTGCATCCATGATAGGTATATCTCACCTTCTACAAAGGCACCCACAGGTAATATCACCCATGTCTTTCACTCTCCCTGTATGTCTGGACATCCTTTGACCACATCACCTCGTGTTACATGGCTTGGATGATATCCTCTGGAAACTTTCCTTCTCTTATGGATGCTGGCCCAATAGGGCATTTTGTATTTTTCTTCGGCTTTGTATAGTAGGTCATTGTAATGTCTTTGAGCTATTGGATGATATATCAGAGGTTTTATGCATGCATTTGATAAAATTAATGATGAAATATGATTGACATTGTTATGATCCCTGTGACTAATGAGCCCATGGAGGGCGAAGTATTTGATGTGCAGGATCATGCCTGACGAACAAGTACCAGTTGGACCAGTACACATGGGGAGATGATTAGTTTGGACCTCCATGGGGCTGAAGAGCCCATCAGATGGTTGTTGGGACCCCATCAGGGGTAGAGATAGGATAGTGATTGGTTGAGCCTTTGCACAAGAGAAGAAGGAGAATGTTTTCATCCAGGACGCCTTGGTTGAGCCCAGCCCAGGGGGGTTGACCCACTACAGGTGGAACGTGCCCCTTTTGATGCCCCAAGACATCATCTAGGAGCCATGACATCACCTCCAGTGTATGGCATCTTGATAGTGTAGTTTGGCACGTGTGGCAGAGTTTGGAGGCCCAAGGAGGGCCAACGTTTGTCATCTTGTGTTGCATTTTTCCCTAAAAAGGGCCAACGTCTCCCTCAGAGGGGCTTGACATCCTGTTTATTGCTCATTTAGGGTTTCATTTA
>ML782634.1:122008-132678 GCA_009831015.1 Picea engelmannii | reverse complement strand
AGTTTGGCACGTGTGGCAGAGTTTGGAGGCCCAAGGAGGGCCAACGTTTGTCATCTTGTGTTGCATTTTTCCCTAAAAAGGGCCAACGTCTCCCTCAGAGGGGCTTGACATCCTGTTTATTGCTCATTTAGGGTTTCATTTAATAGTTTAATGTAAAATAGTATGATTTTTGGTTTGTATCCTTGTCGGTTATTTTTAATGACCTAAAATTAATTAAAAGGTCATGATACACTATATATTGAGGATGTTTTCCCCTCATTTGGACATAACACAAGAACTCACACTTGTGAGGTCTGATTTTTGCACCCTTATTGGGTATTTGGTCTTTAAAAGTGAGGTGCACTTGTTGATGGGAGGATTTTCTTGGCATATTTTGGCATTTCTCTTGAGGAAGGTTTACAACTAGGGTTTGCACATGCTTTTCTTCATGATATGTAAGTGTTTTTCCTGCAAAACTTCTTGATTGAATGGTTGTAGGTTAGTATTATTGCATTAACTTATAAATTTGTTGATTTTAAAACCGTAGGTGAAAAGCACACAAGTAGGTCCTTGTCATATGTCCCCTTAGAGAGAAATATTCAACCATTGAAGGAGGAAGATAGAGCCTAGCATTGGCTACACTCATATAACTTCTTCCCTTAAGCTAGTTTTGATTTTAAAGGTTAAAAGGAGGGTGGCGTCCTAGGCCTAGGTTATCTACACCTAAGGTCGTCCATCTTTTAGGGTTTAGTGATAGAGCCTTGTCTTTACAACACTCTCCCTCATTAAATCCTCTTGTTTTAACCCTCTTCTTATGCTAGTCGTTTTCCAAGTTTGACCTAAAGAAGGAAGAAAGAGCATGAGGCCTTGCTTAAGCAACACCGGAGTGAGCCTCTTTCCCCTAGGGTTTTGATTCTAGGGCCTTGCCATTGCATCACTCTAGAACCCTTCCCTCTTTTCTTTAACCTGTTACCCCTTAAATTTTGTGTCCTCTCCTTTATTGACTCCATATACCCTTAGGCACTGATCTTAGGCACACAATGTTGAGGTCATAGTGTCCAAAACAAAATCTTAAAACTTTAATTCTTGAAACCCTAACTAACAAACTAACCCTAACTAGGCTGATGTCACAGTTGATTATCTCATCTTGACGTAGCAAATGTTGATAATAAGCAATTAGATGATGATTAAGGGCATTTGTGGAGTAAAGTGTTGGTTGGATACATTGTTAGCTTAATCATCTTGATAGTTATTGATGAATTGATTCTTTTTCATAGCTAATTGATAAGACGTTGACCTCATTGATATCTATTATTTTACATTGCTTATTAATTGATATCAGATAGTCATATGAAGTACTAACCCATTGAATTATAGCCTACATATATTCTTTATTGTTTTCTTGTTATGGGCAGGTGTTCTCTTTGGGCATAGACTTCTTTATTGGCCGATTAGCTGGACTTTCTGATCTTGATCGTAACCTGTGGGGAGGAAACTTTAACCTTGACTTTACACCTTAGCCTCTTCAAAACCCCAGGTTGTCAGGGACGTCTCCCCTGGGTTAACCTCCCTAAATAGAAAGAACCTCCCCATCGTGGTGACATTGGGTGGGGAAGGTTCATGTTACACCAGTTTGGACTCTATGCTTTAGCCTTTAACCTAAGCTACAAACTGTGCGATAACAGGACCTATAAACCCACCAAGAAAGCGCACAGGAGCAAGGTACATTATTACTGTGACAGAATACTTAACTAGATAGACCAAATCTAGAGCAGTCAAGGACTGTAGTGCAACTACAGCTACGTGTTTTATATTTGATGACATAATAACCAAGTTTGGATGCCCTAAGATCCTTATGAGTGATCAAGGTACACACTTCATCAATAAGATAGTTGAAGCCCTGACTGAATAATTTGCAGTCCACCATCAGAAGAGTACACCTTACCATCCACAAGCAAATGGAACAATTTAAGCATTCAACAAGATCTTGGAGACAGCATTGACAAATATTTGCAGTGTGAACAGGGATGACTGGGATTTAAGAGTACCAGCATTACTCTGGGCTTATAGAACCACTTGCAAGAAATTAACAATGCAAACCCCCTTCAAGTTGGTTTAGGGTCTTGAAGTTGTTGTTCAGATGGAATACTTAGTACCAAGCCTAAGAATTGCTACATTTATAGACATGGATGATACCAGCATTGTTTGCGAGAGGCTTGCACAGTTGGTTGAACTGGAAGAAGACAGATTCATTGCAATATTCCATCAGCAAGTTCAAAAGGAACGAGAAAATTCCTATCATGATAGGCACATCAAGAAGAATACATTCAAGCAATGTGATTTAGTAGTGGTGTATGATATTAAGTTTATCAAACACCCTGAGAAGTTCAGAATGCATTGGCTCGAACCATATGAGATTTCCTATGTTACAGAAGGAGGAGCTACGAAGTTGAAGACATTAAAGGGAGACTGGAAGGAAGGATTGGTGAATGGGAGTCGGCTGAAGTTGTACTATGATAACTAGATGCCTCGCAACTCTCAGTAAAAGCATGAGGAAAAGGGTCCAGGTACCAGGTGCAGTTGAAACTGGGTACCAAACATAGAAAATACAGTCTGCATAAGGATGGAAAGGAGGCATAAAGAAGAAAGCAAGGGCTGCATTGTGCAGTCGAAAGTCGAAGTAAAACAAGAGGATCAGATCTGAAGTGCCTCGAGACGAGTCACAGGTGAGTGTTGGGGGCCTATTGGCCCTTGTTTATGGAAGGAAGTGAAGAACAAGGAAGGAAAGATAAAAAGCGATCTTTGTCGGAGACACAGTAACTGTCACTGGGTCGAAGTGAGCAAAAGAGCAGGAAAGATGGAGTGAAGTGTAGAAAATAAATTCATTGGACGAGGAGATCAGGGATGACAGATCAGCAAGGAAGAAGGATCGTGGACAACTCAACAAGAAAATAAATCCATCATTGGATGCTTTGGAGCATCGCGCGATGAAGAAGGAAAGACAGGCTAGCGAAGTCCAAAAAAAGTGGGTCAAGTTGACCTAGGGTTTTAGACACCTAGGGTTTTGGTATCTAGGGTTTTGGCACCTAGGTTTCGACCTAAGGTTGTTGTTGAGGGATTGTAAAGTATAAATAAGGTCAAGAGGACCTAGGTCGGTTTGGTTGTTGAGTATTGGTATGATATTGTTGTTATAGATCTATTGTGGAGGGAGTGGATTGTATTGTGAGATCTTCAGCAGTGTGCAAAGGTCAAGTCCTACAGCTGGCTGCGCAGGAAGGGGAGAGAAAGAGAGAGAAGAAAGAAGATCTTCTATCTAAGAGTGTAGATAAGAACTATATGCTTTACCTTAATAAATCATAAGCACAGTAATGTGGACGTAGCCCTAGAGAGAGGGTGAACCACGTATATTTTGTGTCGTATATGTGATTGATGTCTGGATCTCTGTCATTTTTATATTGTTATTTGTAGTCTTATGTTAGATCTGATCTATAGCTATGCAAGATAGACCTGGCTAATAAGTGATATATGAATGTTGTATTGTTGATGTGATATATCCACTTGATATTCCCCTGGTTGTAGACATTCCTTTCCTACAACCCCCCTCTTAGTCGCTTTGGGTGAGACTGCATCTACTTCACAGGTGCTGTCGAAAGGGCCAGTAGCTAGGGCTTGTTGGTGCACTCTTGGAGTGAACCTCGGGTCTGCCCCTGTGCCAACAAAGGGACAAAATTTCAAAAATACATAATGATCTTAAATAAATCCATACTGAAGAATGGGTAAGACTCAAAACCTGCAACACAACATGACAATTAATCAAGGTCATGTAAGCTATGTAAATAAATGCACATTAAAAATTGAATAAGACAAGTGAGGATGTAAGAGGAATGTTTAAAATAATTAATTAAATGATGAAGGTGAAAAGGAGAGAATTATAGGGAACGGGAAGTGAAGAGTCATGGGCTTACCCCCTAGCTCTCCTTATTTATTCACTCTCGCTCATACTCGAAGGGATTTTTGGTTGAGGAGGAGAAGAGAATTGTAAAGTTGCAGACCTGAAGAATGAGAATATTGAGCACCATTCAAGTAATTTTCTCGATTGGGTTCCAGGGTAAAAAAAAACATGTGTCAATGGGTTATTTTATTATTGTGTGTTGTGTTTAAATGCACCATTATATTTCATGGTAGTTTGCCTGTTATATTATTAAATGACTTATTTATATCTTAATGAGGGGATTTAGAGCAGTGTTGACATGTATATAAACTAGTCGTACCCTTTAATTCTTTTATTTACTTAGAAAAAATATTATTTCATGGTGGGTTTATAAATATATCAAAGTTTTGCGTCATACAAATTGCACTTTCATTTCTCCGCTACCTACATATTTCACCATGACTTAATCACTTTTCAAATTTCTTCTCATGTTACAGTGGGTTCGTGGGTTAGCAGACTTGTGGGTGTGGCCCTTTTGTTTTTTCATAATTTTTTTTTCTCTGTCGTTACTAAAGTGAACCACATCTTCCATGATCTACTTTTTTATATTGACATTTATTTTCATCGCAGGTTCACAAATATTCAAGTTTTGTAATGCTCAATTATGTGAAAGTCTGACCGATTGATCATAACACTTATTTCCTTTTGACGATATCCTCTCCACTCCCATTATCAAACAATAATTAGTTGATTTTCAAGTCACGACTATTTCATGGGTTGGCGAACTCGCAGGTTGGTATTTCCTTTTCTTTTATGCACGCTTCCCTGCCGTAATGTATGCTTTTCCTTTGTCACTTATCCCAAGACTCATTTAATGTTAAGTCCTAAGGAAGATAACTGCTAATTAATTTTGAAAATTTCATTAGCTATAGAATATTTCTCTAGGTAATTTCCATTTAATTCATGTTAACTACGTCATTGAAAAAAGGTTTTAATCTATATTACCAAGAAAATATTTATTCTAGAATCAATTTCCAAAGGAGATTTAATAGAGTCCACCAACTTCACTAAAATGGCTATCAGAAGATAGCAGTTATGTGGTGACACTCTTAACTTGTTTATCCAAGAAGAACAGAACTTTCATTGGTCAAGATCTTATTCGTATTATTCATCACTTCCTCTTCCAGAGAGAAATGAAAATAGAATTTGGACATAAGGTATTTCTCTAGATGCATGTGTCCTTGAAGTTTTCAACTGTAAATAGGTATTCTCCTAGTGTGCTGACAAATTCGTCTAGAGATAAAGAGAAATTCAACTCCAGAGTGAATCCCCTATTTCTTTAGCACCGTCAATTTTTAGGAAAATATTGAAACTACCAGAGCCAACCATTGCGTTCAAAGGAGACAAAGCAAGGAACTATCTAAAGGATAAGAATAAAGGATTGGAGCTCTTACAGGAATATCTAGAATATCCTACAACAATTCTTGAAGATATATCAAGAATTGACATTAATTCACTAAAGAACTCTTATTAAGAGATAGCACGGCTCTTCACCAGAATCATAGGTCAGGAATCCACAGCAACAATCACTCAGTTGGCCCTCTATATATTGTATTTTAGAATTCATGAAGAAGCAATTTTAGATTGGGGAAAAAACATTTCTTCAAAAATTTCTACACATATGTCAAATTTTAAAAGGGACAAGAAATTATATATGGCATGCTACTTGGTGTTTTCTATTACTCACTACCATGTTTTCAAAGGTCTAAGTATTAGGAAAAGGGTGAACTATAAAATTGATCCAATGACTATGTGGTACCAATATTTGTGGAGACAAAAGGTTAGTTACTATTTTTATGAAGTATAAAATGAATTTGTGTATGTTTTCAAGAAACTTATCTTTAGAGAAACTACATTCAGACTGTCATATAAAGCATCAACTTTCCTGGAAAAAAATGGGACTATAGAGAATATGGATAATTACAATATTGTGAGAATGTATTGTTCTCATGAAATACCTCTTTTTCTACCTTATTATATTCTAGAAAAAATATTTTCTATTGAGGTTGCAAGGCACTATAGGTTCTGGTTACATTTATTTCATGAGAAAAGAAAGAGGAAAATCATTGCACTACCATGGAGAGTTGGGGAAATATTGTTGAGAGGAACCTCTAAAATTGATGAATTTGTAGTCCATCTTGATCAATATAATTTGGAATTCACAGACGAAATTAGGGGATTTCACCCAAAACATCTCTTTGTTGATCACATGACATCATTTGGATTTAGTAATTAATGCACTTACTAATACATTCATTTTTGGAGTAGAAGAAGGTAATATTCATGATCCTATGGTACAGTTTATTGATAAAAGAAAAGATGATATTGAAACCATTATGAGTAAAATAGACCGATACAAGTAGAAGGGAAAAGTGTCGAATGAAAAAGGTTCTCAATTTCCCATTGTATCACAAAAGAGCGGCCCACCCAAAAACAATTTTCAATTGGAAAAATCACACCAGAGAATGTATTCAACAAATAATTTAGGTGATGGAGATGACAAAAACCCTATGTAGGGAAAATAGGAAAAAACCACACAAACTTCAAGTGAAAATAAAAAGGACCAATTCTCAGCAGGAAGTTGAACAACACATACCTAAAATTGAAGCTTATCTAGAAGATATGGATTTGGATGTTGATATTGAGAATATCCAATTTCCAAAGGATGACCAAAGATTGCAAGAAACTCAATAGCTTGCAGCTGAGCTTTACATTCAAGAAGAAGTATTTTCAGAAGAAGTATCTAATTCTGTACAAAACAATTTATTTGATATAGAATTCAGAAAGTTGATTTTTGAAAGATCTTGTTCAAAAAAAAAAGGGAAAGTCCCATGCTAAACTTGACCTCATTAATTTTCCTCCATATAGAATTGTTAAGTTTCATAAAGCTACAGGGGATGTTTTGGATGTTTCGATAGATGATATGGAAGCTGAAAATGTCATGCTTAAAGAAGGAATTAAGGAATTGGAGTCTACTCTAATGTTACCTCCAATACTCGCTACTCCAGTTTCAGCAATCCAACCTAGAAAAAGTTGTTGGATCATGTTTTCATTGATGCCAATGGTTTGATTGATTGATGTCAAGTGATTGATTGATGTCAAAGGATTGATTGATTGATTATTGATGTAATGTAATATGTATTGTCCTTGATGAGAATGCATATATGAAGATGGATCAATGAGTTGTCATTGATATGATGAAGATGGATCGATGAGTTGTCATTGATACATGATGAACATGGATCGATGTGGTTTCATTTGTATATGATGCATTGTTGGAAAAATGTATAGATGGCTCATTAGTGTCTTATCATTATTGATAAGGTGCACAAATGGATGAACTCCAAAGTGATCCCCTTATGGTGAAAGCCCTCACGTGAAGATGCTTTGCGGATTGAGTTATCCTAGAAGAATGGTTGGAGGACCCATGTTTGATTATGGAATAATGAGATGAATATCAATGAAATCGTTGGTGAAACTATCCTAGATGGATAGTTCTTGTCATGCCATTTCTGGTGGTATGTGGAATGTCACATAACTCCTCACGTTTTGAGAGTTATGGCCCTACGAAGTTGAAGGACCCCAATGTGTTGGCTTGAAGCCCCAAATGGTCAAAAAAGTCAAGGTGCCCTAAAAAGAAGAAATCATTATTTAAATGATAAAGTAAAGTGACAAAGTCAAAATGGATTATTTAAATAATAAAGAGAAGTGACAAAATCAAGAAGGAATATTTAATGATAAAGTATTGGAGAACTTTCTATTTATGGAAAGTGGTTAACCCTAAAATAAGGAAAATAGGTTAAGTGGCCTAGAAATGGGTTAAGTAACCTAGAAATGGGTCAAGTGACCTGGAGGATGAAAGTTTAAATAAGATATATTTGGACTCTTGCAAACATCCATTTTTGTGGATCAATGGAGAGCTTCTTGTGAGAATATCCTTTGTGGTGGATTGATGGAGAGCTTATTGTGAGAATATGGAGTATTGATGGAGAGCTTCTTGTGAGAGAATCTTTGGTGTGGATCTCTTGAGAATGATTGAAGATCTATTCTGAGAAAGAGAGAATGAGGAGGATCTTATGGATGCATCAAAGTTTCGGCATTGTCAGAGATCTTGACGAAAAAATTCTCGGAGCTTCAGAAACCCTAGTTTCTGAGGTATACGCGGGTTGTAATGGGCCAGGGCGCGTACACACGTGGTTTGTATGAGGACAGGGTGTGTATAGTGGATAGAATGGTGAAGACTTTTGTTTAAGCTGGTTCCAAGCTCTTGGATGATGAGGCAGGTTCCATATATGCATTTTGTGGGCTCAGATCTATCACTGAGACACTGGTATGGTTACATTATTGTCTTGATGGATACCATTGTTTGATGTGTTGTGAATTCTTAGGGAATTCTTGGTATGGCTTTTATGATGTAGTTCAGTTTGGTTGATTTGGTTGATGGAATGAGAAGTACTCTTTGATTCAATGGTGACAAGATTTCTATGGTATACTAGTTTCTTATACATGATTGAGATCGCATTCATATTTATTTGTTGTGGAGAATGAACAAGTTATTGGAGAAGCTTGGATGTGTATGACTAACTAGTGGGAAGATTGGACAGTTACATAAGAGAATGATATATTGGTTGTAGAGGATCTGAGTTGATATTGAAGGATAAACCCTAACAACTCAGAAGGTATACATGGGTTGTTGTATACATTGATTGTGTACACACGCGGGTTGTACTGATCTAGAGCACGTACACACGTGGGTTGCACTATTGAAAGGTCATGTACCTATTGACAGATTAATATATGTTGAGGATTGTTGCCTCATCTCAGTTGGTGTTGAGGGTGTAAGTTGAGTCTTGCATTATAGAGTTGGTTCTCTTGTAGAGTTTTACTCTATTCAGTTGTTGCGGATAAACACCCAGATTGTTGTCCATAATAAAAAGAAAAATTGTACATACATATTGTGTTCTTTGTGTTCCTTGTGGTGATGAATTGTTGATGATATATTGTTGATATATGTTTCTAATATATGTTCACATCTAACTGGTTATAAATGAAATCAATGGGTAATGAGTAAATGTTGAATGCTAACTAAGAAATTTTGTGAAAGAGGGAAGTTTTGGCAAAAAGAGCCCCACACTCATTCAACCCCCNCCCCTCTAAGTGTGGTAAGTGTGTCCAACAAAAGCTCCAACAAAACTGCAAAATCGAGTCTAAGGATAAAAGGGGCATCAAGTCTACTTTCTCTAACCAGGTATTATGTTGAAGAAAATATCAAGAAAATAATCTCTCTTATTTTAGAGACTTGGGATTTAGCAAATAACTTGTCTCTCTTGGTTCTAGAATTCAAAATACAAGGGAATATTTACAAGCTGACATAAAAAATGATAAAGAATTTTATAAGAATGCATTCTCTACATTTGTTATAAAAATTTCAAGGATGACTTAATACCAAAGAAAACAAGAAGATTTTCCCTTTCCAATTCGTGTCAAACAATTTAAGGCATGTTGTATAAAAAGGATCAATATATTAAGAGAATTAATAGGTGATTTAAATGCTTTAAGTAGCAAAAAGGCTGAAGCATATTCTAAATTGATGGAATTAGACCATTCGGGCACAACTAGTGAAGTACAAAATCCAAAGTTAATTGTGAATTCAATTCTTCAAACAAGACAACAATTTGAAGAACATGTTGAAATATTAAAAGGATTGTCAACAGAAAAATTCAACATGGTTGAGTTTACAGAACAAGACATTAAAAGTTGGCTTGTTGAGTATGTAAATAGAAATGAGGACATTGAAATTACATTACAACAACTTTCAATTGATTATAGAGAAATTGAAGGAACATTATTTGATATAAAAGTTAAGCAATAAGTGATTGTTTCTCCTTTACATAATTATATTGAAAAATGGTTAAAATCAGCCTTAATCAATATTACTGAGGAGAACCAAGCAGAAGTAGTTGGTAGCAGTGAATAAATTGTCGCCAGGCAAAATATAAGAGCAATAATGACCCAAAAATGAGACATGAGAGATTTCATTACAGTAAGTATGAATTGATCACATCCCTTTTCTTGTCCTTTCATAATTCATCCAGTTATATTTTTATATGTTTTAAGAAGAATATAACTGAATTCTATTTTTTCTTTGTCTTCTTTTCAAGTCTTACCTTTCTTATGTCTTGTTCACATTTTGTTCCCTCTCTTCCCTTATTTTGCTTTATATTTTACGGTCCATGGGAGCCCCAATCCTAGTCCATTTTGGACGAACACTTTTATTTTCATAAGACTATTAAAGACATATTATTTTTTGAGAAAATCCAAGAGAACTATTTTGGGGTTAATTTTAATTGTATCTTTGAACTTTAGTATTTGAGTAAAAGATATTTGAAGTTGACCTATCAAAATCGTGTTTTGATTTTAATAGAAAGACTCTTTTAAAGTTCTATTATGTTTGAACCATTCGTCTTCCTTTCCTTGAATGTGATCAAATTATTAAATGTTGTAATGGATGTGAGATTTTTGTTTTATATATAATATTTATGCGATAATATTTTTACTAGTGGCTTCATGGTCCCTTTCTCAGGAACTTTTGATATGTTTATATTCTTTGTTTTATATATATATATATATATATATATACTAGTGGGTTCATGGTCCCTTTCTCAGGAACTTTTGATATGTTTATATTCTTTATTTTATA
>ML782634.1:80404-107392 GCA_009831015.1 Picea engelmannii | reverse complement strand
GAGAGGAGGTGAATATATAGAATTTCCAACATAGAAATTCTAGTCAAAAAAAACTAGAAATAGCTAAAATAGGTGTCATAAGCTAAGGGAGACCACATAGTTCGACCTAGACCACTAAAGATACATGTCACACACTCATTAATTTCCACAAGAGTTAATTGATGCGCATTATCTCACTTAATCTCACTTAACTGACAAGAGAAGCAGTTCCAACTCACTTAACTAACCCGAAATAGTAGTTACTAATAATAGTAATGGAAAAAATCATTAATTAAGGAATAAATCTCTCACTCAAAGAGGAGGTGCGCATTCCCCAATAATAGATGAGTTTTTTCATGGGGGAGTTGGAATAAATCAAGGATAAATCAAGAATAAATCAAGAAAAATCAAGAAAATAAAGAACCGAGAGTTGAGTCTTGATCTAAAATTAGCAGTTTTCCCTAAAATCTAGGGATGAGGCGGCCTTCTTCTCTATGTGGCCAAATTAGGTGAAATAAAGTGTAAATGAATGTATTAACCAAGATCTAGGAGTCTAATCTAGGTATAAACTAATGTAATTTAGTTATATTCTCCAACACCCCCCCTTAAGCCTAACTGTAACGACAAAAAATTTGAGTTCCAACAACTTGGACATTTTAGGTACTCATTACATAAAAGAATTCCTCATGAAAAGAGGAAAGAGGGAAAACCTCATGGGAAACCCCCCCCCCCACAAAAAAAGAGGAAAAAAAATGTTGAGTGGCCAAAAGTGACCTACTCAGTTGTCTCCACCACTCCAAGCATAGCTCTCATTTCTAAAAATTTCTTTTCAGTGAAGGACTTGGTGAAGATGTCTACAACCTGCTACTCTATGGGGTAGTACTGCAGTGAAATGACTCTGTCACAGATCATCTCACGGATGTAATGCATGTGAATATTGATGTGCTTGGTCCTCTGGCTCTGAACTGGATCAATCGATATCTGAATGGACCCCTGATTGTCAAAAAATATGACAGTCGGAAGTGGATATTGAATACCAAACTCGGAGAGAAGCCCCTGCAACCAAAGAGCCTATGTAGTTGCATTCACTGCACCTCTATACTCTGCCTCTATTGTATATAAAGAAATCATGGATTTCTTCTTGCTATACCAACATAATGGCCCTGAACCAAAGATGAAAACATAACCAGAGGTGGACTTGCGGTCTGTACCATCACCAGCCCAATCAGAATCTATGTACCCAATCAGTGAAAGTGGGCAATCTGCAACATAAAATATACCAAAACTGGGAGTACCTTTCACATATCTAAGGATTCTCTTTGCATATTTCTAGTGAACAAACTCCTGCATATATCTGTAACAAAATCCTATTGCAAAAGAGATATCAGGTCGGGTGTGAGTAAGATACAACAAACTCCCAACCAACTGCTGATACAGTGTATTGTCCACCAAAGGTGCAGTACCCACATTCTCAAATCTGACCCCTGAAAGAAAGGGAGATGTTGTTGGCTTGCATTCTGTCATCTGAAAGCGGACAAGTATATTTGATGCATACTTATACTGTGCCATCTTGATCCCTAAAGTAGACTAATAAACTTCAAGACAAAGAAAGTAGTGCAACAGTCCCAAATATGTCATGGAAAATCGATCGTGCGATGTTGATTTTGTCGAATCAATAGCTGAAGTAAGGTTCCCTGTCATCAGTAAGTCATCTACATAAAGTACTATCAGAAAAAGGGAATCATCATGTTGCAGAAAATAAACATTCAAATCATATTTTCATCGAATGAATCGAATGGAAAGCAGGAAAGAATCCATCTTTGCATACTAGGCTCTAGGAGCCTGTTTTAGGCCATACAAAGATTTATTTAATATGAAAATGAGGGAAGAGTTATGAATGTATCCCTATGGATGCTCCATATAGATCTCCTCCTTGATATCTCCATGAATAAATGCACTCTTCACATCCATGTGGTGAACTTCCCATCTGCGAGAAGCGGCAATAGCCAAAACTAGTCGAATGGAGTCCATTTTTGCAACAGGTGCAAATGTCTCTGTGTAGTCTATGCCATGTACCTGTGAGTATCCTTTTGGGACAAGTCAAGCTTTTTACTTTCTAATCTCACCATATGCAGAAATATTTTTTCAATATATCCATCGGTATCGAACAAGCTTTCTTCCTTTCGGAAGTGGAACCAAGTTCCATGTGTTGTTGTCCATAAAAGCAGAGTACTCTTCATACATGGCAGCCTCCCAAAGTGGGTTTCTAGCAGCCTCATAGTATGAATTTGGATCTGAACCAAGTGACATATATCAATGTATGGGTAGAAAAGGTTCTGTGGTAGTTGGGGCTTGAGGAGCCTCAAAAAAATGTGATCTAGTCCTTCTTGTATCCGCAGCATCACCGACTAGTTCACCTGCATCTTGCAGGGTTCTCTCTACCCAAGTTGGAAACTGAGTTGGAGCAGCCATGACCTACTCCTCATACTTTGTATCAAACCTGAAAGGATTCTCTTATTTTTGTTTTTAAGTGCTCAAAGAAGTTTTTGACTCCTCCTCATCAGTGACAACAAGCGGTTCCTCGGCAGGGTCTTCTGAAAAATCATGCAGTGATTCTTCTTCAAACTTCACACTTCAAGCTAGAATGAAATTTTCAGTGTGAGAATCCAGAAATATATATCCTTTGACACCTTCAGGATATCCAAAAAATATGCATTCAACACTTTGAGGCTCCAAATCCTTTCTCTTATCTGTCAGAATGTGAGCCCATGCTCGTGAACCAAAAATACAAAAGTGCGACACTTTCGGTTTCTTACCGGTCCAACATTCAAAAGGAGTGGTGCCTTTGAGTGATTTGTGAGGAACTCGGTTCTAAATGTATGCTACACAATTAATAGCTTGGGAGCTAATGATTTCAACTGCAGCATATAATTGGCCATCTCTTTTAAGGACCAGTTTTCCCTCTCCGCAACATCGTTCTGTTGTGGTGTATATGGCACGGTGTGTTGTAGTTGTATACCTGCATCAATACAAAGTTGTTGCACATATTTGTTGACAAAATCCCCCCCATTATCAGTATGGAGTATCTTAATCTTACACCCAGACTCATTCTCAGCAAGTGCTTTAAATTCTATAAGGCATTCAAATACTTCTGATTTTAATTTCAAAAAAAATACCCAAGTAAAGCGAGAGAAATCATCTATGAAGGGGAGTACATATCAAGCCTTACTGATTGAAGGTTGCGGGAATGGGCCCATGATGTCACTGTGAATCAACCCAAGAGGTGAAGAAGATCTCTATGCCTTCCCTTTGTCAAACTTTTTCTCTGGATGCTTTCCAAGAATGCATCCTTGACATACACCGCTTGTGAATTTAATAGTTGGCAATCCTTCTACCATGTTTTCCTTGTTGAGTTGATGAAAGTACTTATAGTTCGAATGGACAAATATTTCATTCCATAACCTGATTATATCATTAGATTGTGACAGAAATACAGTTCTAATATATTTAGGAACAAAGTGGGAGAATAAATACAAACGAGAACCATGATCTGCAATTCCATGTGCAAGTTGTGAGCCTGTGGAAATGTCGGTAATCACTGCGGAGTCCGGAGTGAAATCCACCTTCCTTCCAGAGATGGAATGAGTGATATGATATATGAAGAGAATATTTTTGGACAACTAGGGAACATGAATCACATTTGTGAATCATCCCCCTTCAATATCAACAATTCCTTCTCTGCACACCTTTGCGGGTGTGGCATCTCCTAAGTAAATTGGGGATCTGGTGCTTTCTTCGATGGAGGAAAATTCATCTTTTGATGCAGCCATATGATTCGATGCACCTGAATCAAGGATATAAGATTATGGAGTGGATGTGATATCCATTAAAGCATGACCATCTCGTGCTCTCCCTCCCGTTCCGTTATCATCTTTCTTCTTTGCATTTTTGGGCACCGTGAGATTGTGTTGTTGCAATTGCTTAGCCATCTCATCGATAGTCTTCCTCATGCAATTTTCTTCAGGATGAAAACCTTTGGAATAGTAGCTACAAAGTTTTCTTTCCTTCTTCTTCTTACCCTTAGTCTCAGAAGAGTTATCTCAAGATTGTGCGGATCTCTCCTTCTTCAATTCAGGAAATTTACCCGTTCCTTTTTTCTTGTATTTTCCACTGCTCTTTGGAGCATTAGTAGTCGCAAGTGCTTGGTTCTTGGAATGCTTGATGGCACCCATTTGGACTAACTTAGATTTATCTTGAGTCAATGCTGCAATGAAATCATTCAATGGAGGCATTTTCCATTTTTCCTGAGTCAATTTAGATGCTTGAAAAGACGACACAAATATGGAATATTCAGGGCCTAATTTCGAGAGAATTGAAAGGATGAGTTGTTCTTCCTCTTTCGTGACTCCACATGCATTAAGTTAAACAAGGAGGGATTTGAACTTGGTGAATAATTCTTGCAGGTTGCTGAAATGAATTGGACTTAGGGATATGATTTCATTCTCCAGTTGATGCACTCTCATTGCATCCTGCTTGTTGAATAGTCCTTCCAATGTGGTCCAGACCACATCGGGAGTAGTGGCTCCACTGACATGAAAGAGGAGATCTCTAGAAATTGATAGGCATATCATCCCAATTGATTCATCTAATTTATTGAAATACTTTATCTTCTCCGCTGCAACATTTGGTTCTTTCTTCGTTCCCATTGTTACCCGGTAAAGCCCTTTTCTTTGGAGGAGCATAGAGATCTCTATCTTCCATTCGAAGTAATTGAAAGGATTTAGAATGAGTTTTGTGGGATGAGAGAGATGATACATTGCTTATTTTTGCACCTCTTGATGATCTATACCTGCAAATAAAACCGTGTACAATCCATTAGATTCAATCTAGCTCTGATACCATGTAGAATTCCTGCAGAAACCCCGATAGATCTAGAATTCTAGTTAAATTGAACACATGCAATTTGTTGATATTCAAGAGATGAGAGAAAAAAAATTCTACATAAATCAGAGAATTATATTAATCAAAAATGAATATACATGAGCAACCATGCTTAAAAAAGAAGAGAGGAGGTGAATATATATAATTTCCAACATAGAAATTATAGTCAAAAAAAGCTAGAAATAGCTAAAATAGGTGTCATAAGCTAAGGGAGATCACATAGTTCAACCTAGACCACTAAAGATACATGTCACACACTCATTAATGTCCACAAGAGTTAAGTGATGTGCATTAGCTCACTTAAGCTCACTTAACTGACAAGAGAAGTAGTTCCAACTCACTTAACTGACCTGAAATAGTAGTTACGAATAATAGTAACGGCAAAACTCATTAATTAAGGAATAAATCTCTCACTCAAAGAGGAGGTGCGCATTCCCCAATAATAGATGAGTTTTTTCATGGGAGAGTTGGAATAAATCATGAATAAATCAAGAAAATCAAGAATAAATCAATAAAATCAAGAAAATCAAGAACCGGGAGTTGAGTCTTGATCTAAAATTAGCAGTTTTCCCTAAAATCTAGGGATGAGGCGGCCTTCTTCTCTATGTGGCCAAATTAGGTGAAATAAAGTGTAAATTAATGTATTAACCAAGATCTAGGAGTCTAAGCTAGGTATAAACTAATGTAAGTTAGGGATATGCTCCAACAATGTCAATATGGACTCCTACCTGTTGTCACAGAACTTTGTACCTTGTAAATCAAACCCAAATGTCTACATGCTCGGGACAGTTGATTCACTTTTACTCTTAGTTCTATATGTTGATGATTTCTTGATCACCGGTTTCTCGACTTCAGTGATTGTTGTAGTCAAGAGGATTCTACATGATAGGTTTTTTATGACAGACATGGGTCTGATACACTTCTTCCTTAGACTCGAGATCACTCAGGATGCATTAGGCATCAAACTGTTTCCAACCAAGTGTGCACGAGATATCCTTGAGATATTTCACATGACAGACTGTAACTCTACTCCGACTCATTTCCTATCAGGAGTCAAACTTTAGGATGGTGGGGACACTCCACTGGTTGACAGCACACTGTTCAAACAACTAGTGGGGAGCTTTTTGGATCTCACACACTCCAGACCAGACCTCTCCTATGCAGTTGGCGCATTTTCCAGATTCATGCAGGAGTCGCATGAGCTACATTGGAAGGATGCAAAGTGTATCCTTCAATACGTATGGGGCACCATCACCTTTGGGATTCATTATGCAGCAGACTCTACATTAGATATCATCGGGTTTACTGATTTTCACTAGGCTGGCGATAGCACTGATTGCAAGTCCACATGTGGTTACTCACTCAATCTTGGTTTTGGTCCTATCTATTGGTCGAGCAAGAAGCAGGTTGTTATTTCTCTTTCTTCAGTCAAGGCAGAGAACAAAAGGGTAGTTAACATAACCATTCAGGCTATGTGGCTACAACATTTTCTCACTGAGTTGGGCATTCAGTTTCATCGGTTGATTGTCATCTGGTGTGACAACCAGAGCACTCTGAAGTTCTGTAGATATCTAGTTCAGAGGTAGAGGATGAAGCACATCAAGATCCACATGCACTACATCTAGGACTTAGTACACGAGGGGATCATCGACCTACATTTTTTTCCTTCAGCAAAACATACGACAAACATCTTCACCAAGACCTTCACTGAGCAGAAGTTCGACTCTCTGTGAAGTCGTCTTGGAGTGAAGGACACAGTTTCCTAGAAACTATAGTTCTTCTTTTTACATACATTGTACCTTGAAGGGGGGGTTTCCCATGAGGTTTTCCCTCTTTCCTCACTTTATTTTAGTGTATCTTTTGTATTTGGGTACCTAACATGGCCTCATTGCTGGGACCCATTCTTTATTTTCACCATAGTGATGTTCAGGGGGGGTGTTGGAGTTACTTCACACACACCTAGGATTTATTTTTCCTAATGTCCTAAGGTTTTTCCTATGTTTATTAGTCATTATTCAGACTCCTAAAGTTTAGGGGAGAATATTCCACCTAGAGAATATTCTCTTCAGTTGACACTTCAGTTTGACTAGTTGAGTTGAGCCTAGATGTTGCATTAGTTTTGTCACCATGCAACATTGGGATCATCACTATGATAATGCGCATTAGCCTTTGTTTCATCACTAGACTGGCATATTACCCTTGATTCCTTGATATACTCCTCACTACACTCTTTTTCAGTCAGTTAACTGAAGATTGGTTGACTAGTTAACTCAGCGAGGTGGCAGTTCACTCCCGTAACTTCCTGAGAGACTAGACTAGGTGGAAATTCACTCTCGTAACTGTTGGTGTGTGTCCAGATCACTATAGACCACCACTATGGCACATTGCTTCTCCTCTAGTGTGCATTGATTGAGTTATACAAACTATATCATGTGTAAATTATTCATTATTCATTACGGTTAATGAGAATTCTTCCATTCTTTCTCTCTTGCTTCTTCTTTCTCAATTTCTCTCTGCAAATGTGTGTGGTATTTTCTAACTAGATCCATTGTGTGCAGGTTTAACACATTTACATTAAGGAATTAGAGTCCACTCTAATTCCACCTCTGATACTGTCTACTCCATTTTCAGCAATCCAACCTAGTGACACAGGCGCGCCACCCCAGGCACGTCCGCTCACAGGATCTTTTCCTCCTTCCTCAGCCCGAAGAACTGAAAGGTTCTTCTATTTCCCTATCGGGAAATTTTCCTCCCACAGGAAACTCTTCACAAGATCTCCCTTTATTCTATCGAGAAATCAACACTAGCCTTTTTGTTATCGGGGTTCCTCCTATCGGGATTTTGACATTTACAATGTCCAAACAATTTGGTTTGTCGATCCCCGATCCCCGATATGCCCCTTTGTTGCTTTAACCCCACTTGGCTAAACCTTTAGTCCATGCGACCATTTTGCTATAAGACCATAGCCTTATATTCCTTCTTATCAGGGTTTCTACCTTCAAAATCCCGATGCGCTCAAATTCCCGTTAGCCCTCCAGGCTAAGCTCTCGGTCCACGTGACCTCTCCTTATATGACCATAGCTATAACTCCCATCGGGATTTCTAGCATTCCAATGTCGAAAGACACATGCCCTCAAGACTCGCGATTCCTTGAATCCCGACTCGCCCTTTTTCGTGTTAGCCTTTTTGACTATAGGCTTTGGCCCATATGACCGTTGTCCCCATGACCGCAGTCTTATCCCTCGTCGGGGCTACGGGGTTTCAAATGATACAAAACACTTGCCCATGGGATTCTCGATTTCTTGAATCCTGACTTTCCGGTCTACTGACAGCTGGCCGCACAATGGTACCTTTTGCCCTAACAGGGTTTCGGACTTCGCGAAACCAAAGTGCATAAACACTTTGTCATCGGGATCCCCAATATCCCGATGAACTAAACACCGATGGACGTCCTCCTTGTCGGGACTTTCCCTGATGGCGTTGATTTCTTCCACGCGTCCCCTCTGGTGGACGGTCCTGATTCCTCCGGGGTTTCGAGACTTGTGATGTCCCAACTTTCTTTTCCTCAGGAACTCCGATACGTCGATTCCCTACCCTCTGCGGATTTCTGACACGCGTCCCAAATGATGGACGGTTCAGATCAACCCTCGGGGTTCGCTACTTTACAAAACCATGAACTTTCACTTACCTGAACTCCGATGACCACAATCCTGATCTGGTGGCCACGTGACACGTGTCCTCTTTGAGATCCTACGGCTATGATCCTTTCGCCATTTTGGGGTTCTCCTAGTCACGGATTCTTGTCTCCTGACACTCTGAAATGCCGATGAACTCTCGATCCCCTGCCACCTGTCCCAACAGATGGACAACTCTGAACTCGTCGGGATTTTCACGATGGATTTCCCCGGCTTCTAGTCCATGTAATTCTGACGCTTCGATATCTACCATGCGTCTCCACAAATGGATGATCCCGATCTTCCCGGGGTTTCGGGGTTTCAAATGTCGAAAATCATTCGACCACGGGACTACCGATCCTTCGAATCCCGATGGTAACTATCGTGCAGCTCCTATCGGATTAGACAGTTGATGGGTAACTGATCCACGATCCAACGGCTCACGACCCCTGGAGCTTGAACTCCCAACGTGACCGTAACCTCCTTGTTTCTTTGGTAGATCCAACGGCTGACGGGATTTTTGCCAATCTTCTCCACAAGATCCTAACCGTCTACCTTCCTCTTGGATATCTTCTACGATTGAACCTAGTATTTCTTTCTGAAAGTTGGTCCTCTTGCGCATAACTTTGCAGTGCCTGTTCAACCACTCCACGGCATATCCTCTTTGTGCTTCTTCTCGATGAACTTGAAAGCCTTATCCCTCTTGAGCTTTCTCACACTTTCAACCTCAGAGAGGGTCCTTGCACGCACTCCTTGCAGCAGTTTCAAACACCTCCAGTGTTGAGTTCTTTTGACTCTGCGCACACCTGCAGCAGCAGTCCTTCAATACTTCACTCAGTCTCATGACTAAGACTCTCCTTAGCCTGCACACTCCTTGCATGGCTCGTATGACCCAATTTCACTTCTAGGTGAACGAGAACAAGAGTTAAACTATCTGAGCCTTCTGTCAACGCACTCCTTGCGGACGACTTCAACTGCACTCCTTGCAGGAATCCTTGCTCAGATAGAGAAACAATTAAAACTTATTCCACTTCCTCTCAGACTTCAATCTCAACACATGAAATCATATACATATCATAATAGCAAATGCATAACAGGAAGTAAATAATCGTGAGCATAGCATTTAACATACATACACAGAGAATAAACACAACTCCATGAATTTGAATTAAACTCTTCTATTAGTCCAAATGACTGTACATGGGTGTTTCTACACAGTTCTCTGCTTCTCTTCTCAATGCTCAGAATTCTTCTAACTATCCAGAATTATGTTACAATGCACAATGAGGGTGTCTATATCTGTTCTCCCTCTTGCTTGTAAAACTGTCTAATCTAGTATTAAATTCTATCTACCTACATTTACTGCTATAAATGCCTCCATCTACTTCAGACGAGAGCAGGGCGCTCAAGGTATGATTACATTATACCAAGGCACCTTCATTAAATGATCTCATTTATATTTGGCGCATCAACTTCAAGGGAAATTTTAAAAATTTGTGTTGGTGTGTGCCTCGTTGTCCACTCGCATTCCGCGTTGGCTCGCTTGTCTCGGGAGATGCTCCTGCATCATACTCCCTCACTTGAAAATTTGCATGGGCTCCTGTCCATGATCTCCTGCACAGTCTGTCCATGCTTCTATATCTCTGCTTCAGTCTCCCAGCTGGCATCTTCAACTGGATGGCCCTTCCACTTGACCAAATATTCAAAATATTCTTTCCTTCTGGTTTTCTTACCCACTCGTTTATCCAGTATCTATTCCATCTGTGGCTTCTCTACAACTGGCATCTGCTTCTGCCACTAAACCTCTGGTTTTTCATCACTTGTTCCTGCTTCCTCAAGCTTGTATGGGTATAAATATAAGACATTGATTATCAGAGATATTCCGATCCCATCGGGCAATTCAATCTCATAAGCATTATGTCCCATTTTCTTCCAGACCTTGCATGGTCCGATTTTCTTCATCTTCAATTTATTATACGTTCCTCTCGGGAACCTTTCTTTCCTCAGATGTGCCAGAACCAAATCACCAACCTCAAACTGAAGTTGTCTTCTATGTTGATCAGCTCTGTGTTTATATTCTTGGCTTGATTTCAGCAACCGCTCCTTCACCTGGTTGTGAAGTTCTTTCATTGCCTCAGCAAATTCTTCTGCACTAGCGCTCCTAGTAGAAGTCTGCTCTGAATCTCTCAATTTAGAAACTCCTCTCGAATGCGTGCCATATACAATCTGGAATGGACTCTGGCCTGTGCTCCTGTTCACTGAGTCATTATAAGCAAACTCTGCCTGCGGCAATATACTGTCCCAATTGCTGTGGTGCTCTGTCACCAAGCTTCTCAGCAAGTCTCCCAAACTTTTGTTCACCACTTCTGTCTGTCCATCCGTCTGCGATTGATAAGCTGAACTAAACAACAAGTTAGTCCCCATTTTCTTCCATAATGTCCTCCAAAAGTGCCCTAAGAAATTTGCATCTCTATCCGAAACAATACTCCTTGGTAAGTCGTGAAGTCGAATGACTTCTTTGAAAAACAGATTCACGATGTGAGTCGCATCACTGGTTTTCTAACATGGTATAAAATGTGCCATCTTGGAAAATCTATCCACTACCACAAAGATCGAATCAAATCCTCTTTGCATCTTTGGCAATCCCAATATGAAATCCATGCTAATTTCATCCCACGGCTTCTCAAGTATGGGCAATGGTCGATAAAAACCCGCATTCTGCTTCCTTCCCTTTGAATGCTGGCAAATCCTGCATATGTCTACAAACCTCCTGACCTTTGCTCGCATCCCTAGCCAAAAGTATGACTCGCTCAGCTTTGTGAATGTCTTATCATGACCGAAGTGTCCGGCCAATCCTCCACTGTGTTTTTCCTTCAGCAAATTCTCCCTCATGGAGCATTTTGGAATACACGACTGATTGCCTTTGAACAACAATCCTTCTTGGATCACGTACTCTACCCACTGGCTTCTGTCTCTGAGAACTGGGTTCTCAGCTGCTTCATACGCTTCCTTAAAATCTTGATCATTTGCATACATGTCCCTGAGATCGTCAAAGCCTAACGTTCTGACTTTGAACTCCTGCAACAGCAAACACTTCCTGCTCAGAGCATCAACAACTTTGTTAGCAGTACCAGAAATATGTTTTATCACAAAAGTGAAATTCTGCATGTATTCAACCCATTTAACATGCCTCTTATTCAACTTTTCCTATTGAGTCACAAACTGTAATGCATGGTTATCACTATATAAAACAAATTCCTTCGGAATCAAATAGTGTCTCCATTTCTTCAATGCCTGGATGTTGGCATAGAATTCCTTATCATACGTGGAATAATTTATCTTCGCCTCATTCAGCTTCTCGCTGAAATATGCAATTGGTCTGTCATCTTGACTTAAGACTGCTCCTATTGCAAACTCGCTTGCATCACATTTTACCTAAAATGTCTTTTGAAAATCCGGTAACACCAGAAATTGTTGTTCTGTAATATTCTGTTTCAACAAATTGAAACTCTTCTCAGCCTCTTCAGTCCAGTGAAAAGATTTATGTCTTTTCTTCACTGTATCCATCATTGCTGCGCTAATTCCACTGAAATTCCTAATGAATTTTCGGTAGAAACTAGCCAAACCATGAAAACTTCTCACCTCAAATACGTTCCTTGGTGATGGCCAATTATTGATTACCTCTACCTTATCTGGATCCATCCTCAACTCATTTGCCAAAATAACAAATCCCAGAATAATGAGCTTTGTCTTCATAAATGAGGATTTCTTCAAGTTTATCAACAGCTTCTCCTACTGTAGTTTCTTCATCACAATGGCTAAATGCTTCAGATGTTCAGCCTTTGTCTTGCTGAAAACCAATATGTCATCCAGATACATGATGACAAATTTCCTGATGAAATCCTTCAGGACTTCATTCATCAACCTCATAAAGGTACTTGGCGCATTTATTAAGCCAAACGGCATAACAAGCCATTCATACAAACCTCCGTTTGTCTTGAATGTTGTTTTCCATTCATCACCTTCTCTCATACGAATCTGGTGATACCCACTCTTCAAATCTATCTTTGAAAAAAAGTTTGCTCCACTTAAGAAATCCATCAAATCATCCATTATTGGCAATGGGAATCTATACCTGATAGTTATCTTGTTAATGGCTCTTGAATCAGTGCACATCCTCCAACCTCCGTCTTTCTTCGGACTGAGTACTGTCGGAACAGCACATGGACTCAAGCTTTCCCTGACCAAACCTTTGTCTAATAAATCCTGGACCTACCTTTTAACCTCCTCATTCTCCTGCAGCGTCAATCTGTACGTGGCTTTGTTTGGAAAACTGGCTCCTGGTATGAGATCAATATGATGACTCGCACTCCTCATCGGTGGCAACGAACGAGGTAATTCGTCCACTAGTATGTCAGCGAACTCTTCCAACAGTCCCTGAACTTCTTCTGGAAAATCATCCACTCTTGTGCTAGTCAAAACAATTCTCATCTTTCTGACCACAAAGAATTGTGGATCCTCCTTCTTCTTAACTTCCGTAAGAAGTTCCTTCCCACTCATGAAAAGTACTATGTTGCTTACCTCCAGTTTCACTTCCCTATCCTTAATTGGATGCAACATATGGGTTCTCCCATTCTTCTCCAGGGTGTATGTGTTCATCCTCCCATCATGAATCACATTTCTATCATATTTCCATGGTCTACCCAGCAATAAATGACAAACATCCATAGGAATAACATCACATAAAATCTTATCATTATATCCTCCTATCTTAATGTCAACTAGGCACTGTTTAGTGACATTTACCTGATGTCCCTTCTGTAGCCATGAAACTTTGTATGGACTTGGATGATCAGTTGTCTCCAGCTCCAGCTTCTCTACCATCTCGGTTGAAATGAGATTATCTATGCTTCCACTGTCCACGATAACCTTGCACACTCTGTCCTTGGTCTTGCAAGCAGTCCTAAAAATATTGTTCCTCTGCGTTAAATTCTCCATCTCCTCCTATGGCGTTAAAAGGACTTTCTGCATCACCAGCGATCTTCCACCTTCAGTTTATTTTGCCTCAACATCTCCCCTCTGTTCCTCGGCGATGTGAGTCTCTCCAGTTTCTTTCTTTTTCTCTGGACACTAGAACGACCTGTGCCCATTCTTTCCACATGTGAAGCATGTAATTACTCCACCTCTTCCTCTTCCTCTACCTCTGGTACGAGGAATAGTGTTGTTATCAGCATGTCCTCCTCTCTGCTTAGTATGTTGTTCTCTTTTCTCAGCATATCGCCCTCACTGTGAACTTCCACCTCTCTCGGTCTGAGTCTGAGGTTTCTTCCAGTCATCCCTGGGCTTCTGGTATTTATCTTGGGCAACTGATTTGCCTCTGGGCTGGCTTCTGCCTCGGCCTCTTTGACCCTGCTTTCGGCCCAACTTCTCCTCAGCTTTCAAAGCCATTTGATAAGCATCCTCCACCATTGGGATGGTTGACATACTCATTTCATCCTGAACCTCATATCTCAGGCCATTCATATACCTAGCCACTTTTTCGTCATTACTTTCGCGATGACCTGCCCTGATATTCAACCTGTAAAATTCCTCAGTATATTCCTTCACTCTCATCAGCTTCTGTCTCAGGTTCTGCATCCTCCTGAATAGAGAAATTTGATAATCCCTGGGAATGAATTTTACCTTCATCTTTGCAATCATCATGTCCCAGCTCTTAATTTGTTGCTTACCTTAGCAACGCCTATCAGCTTGTAGTTCATCCCACCACAAGGCTGCATGTCCTTTTAATCTCGTGACGGCATGACTAAATTTCTTGTCCTCTTCGATATCTTCATAGTCGAAGTAAGTGTCTAGAGATCTAATCCAATCTAGAAGCTCTTCTACATCCAGATTTCCCTCATAAACTGGAACGTCCATTTTTACCTTTGTACTCATTCTTGCAACAGCTTTAAGTAAGCGTTCACTTGTTGCATCTTCCATTGGGATTTCTTCTCCTCCATGTCCAGCATCATCTTCATCTTTGGATTCACTGATATCTCCTGCATCAGCTTTGCGCCTTTGTGATGTCTCCATGTCCTCCATTCTGGCACGAAGATTACGCACTTCTCTCTCCATGTCAGGATTCTGCACTTGCCTACCTCTTTCTCTGGACATTTCCCTTTCCTCCTCTAGATCAGGTGATTGTCTACCCCTTCTCCTTGGCGGCATGGTGAATTCTCCTTTTCCTCTACTACAGAAAGAAAAGACATTTTTCTACGCTCTGATACCACTTGACGCAGGCGTGCCACCCAGGGCACGTCCGCTCACAGGATCATTTCCTCCTTCCTCGGCCCGAAGAACTGAAAGGTTCTTCTATTTCCCTATCGGGAAATTTTCCTCCCATAGGAAACTCTTCACAAGATTTCCCTTTGTTCTATCGGGAAATCAACACTGGCCTTTTTGTTATCAGGGTTCCTCCTATCGGGATTTTGACATTAACAATGTCCAAACAATTTGGTTTGTCGATCCCCGATCCCCGATATGCCCCTTTATTGCTTTAGCCCCACCTGGATAAACCTTTAGTCCATGCAACCATTTTTCTATAAGACCGCAACCTTATATTCCTTCTTATCGGGGTTTCTACCTTCAAAATCCTAATGCGCTCAAATTCCCATTAGCCCTCCAGGCTAAGCTCTCGGTCCACATGACCTCTCCTTATATGACCTCAGCTATAACTCCCATCGGGGTTTCAAGCATTCCAATGTCGAAAGACACATGCCCTAGAGACTCGCGATTCCTTGAATCCCGACGCGCCCTTTTTCGCATTAGACTTTTTTACTATAGGCTTTGGCCCATATGACCGTTGTCCATGTGACCGCAGTGTTATCCCTTGTCGGGGCTAAGGGGTTTCAAATGCTGCAAAACACTTGCCCATGGGATTCTCGATTTCTTGAATCCTGAATTTTCAGTCTGCTGACAGCTGGCCGCACGGTGGTACCTTCCGCCCTGTCGGGGTTTCAAACTTCACGAAACCAAAGTGCATAAACACTTTGTCACCGGGATCCCCGATATCCCGATGAACCAAACACCGATGGACGTCCTCCTTGTCGGGACTTTCCCCGATGGCGTCAATTTCTTCTACGCGTCCCCTCTGGTGGACGGTCCCGATTCCTCTGGGGTTTCGAGACTTGTGATGTCCCAAATTTCTTGTCCTCGGGAACTCCGATACGTCGATTCCCGAACCTCTGTGGATTTCTGACATGCGTCCCAAATGATGGATGGTTCAGATCAACCCTCGAGGTTCGCTACTTTACAAAACCATGAACTTTCACTTACCAGAACTCCGATGACTACAATCTCGATCTGGTGGCCACGTGACACGTGTCCTCTTTGAGATCCTACGGCTATGATCCTTCCGTCATTTCGGGGTTCTCCTGGTCATGGATTCTTGTCTCTTGACACTCCGAAATGTCGATGAACTCTCGTTCTCCTGCCACCTGGCCCAACAGATGGACGGCTATGAACTCATCGGGATTTTCACGATGGATTTCCCCGACTTCTAGTCCATGTAATTCTGATGCTTCGATATCCGCCACGCATCTCCACAAATGGACGATCCCGATCTTCCTGGGGTTTCGGGGTTTCAAATGTTGAAAATCATTCAACCACAGGACTACCGATCCTTCGAATCCCGATGGTAACTCTCATGCAGCTCCTGTCGGATCAGACGGATGACGGGTAACCGATCCATGATCCAATGGCTCACGACCCCTGGAGCTTGAACTCCCAACGCGACCATAACCTCCTTGTTTCTTTGGTAGATCCAACGGCTGACGGGATTTTTTCCAATCTTCTCCACAAGATCCTAACCGTCTACCTTCCTCTTGGATATCTTCTACGAGTGAACCCAATATTTCTTTATGAAAGTTGTTCCTCCTGCGCGTAACTTTGTAGTGCTTGTTAAACCACTCCACAGCACAGCCTCTCTGTGCTTCTTCTCGACGAACTTGAAAGCCTTATCCCTCCTGAGCTTTCTCACTCTTTCAACCTTAGAGAGGGTCCTTGCACGCACTCCTTGTGGTAGTTTCAAACACCTCCAATGTTGAGTTGTTTTGACTCTGTGCACACCTGCAGCAGCAGTCCTTCAATACTTCACTCAGTCTCACAACTGAGACTCTCCTTAGCCTGCACACTCCTTGCACGAATCATATGACCCAATTTCACTTCTGGGTGAACGAGAACAAGAGTTAAACTATCTGAGCCTTCTGTCAATGCACTCCTTGCGGACAAATTCAACTGCACTCCTTGCAGGAATCCTTGCTCAGATAGAGAAACAATTAAAACTTATTCCACTTCCTCTCAGACTTCAATCTCAACACATGAAATCATATACATAGCATAATAGCAAATGCATAACAGGAAGTAAATACTCGTGAGCATAGCATTTAACATACATACACAGAGAATAAACACAACTCCATGAATTTGAATTAAACTCTTCTATTAGTCCAAATGACTGTACATGGGTATTTCTACACAGTTCTCTGCTTCTCTTCTCAATGCTCAGAATTCTTCTAACTATCCAGAATTATGTTACAGTGCACAATGAGGGTGTCTATATCCGTTCTCCCTCTTGCTTCTAAAACTGTCTAATCTAGTATTAAATTCTATCTACCTACATTTACTGCTATAAATGCCTCCATCTACTTCAGACGAGAGCGGGGCGCTCAAGGTCTGATTACATTATACCAAAGCGCCTTCATTAAATGATCTCATTTATATTTGGCGCATCAACTTCAAGGGAAATTTCAAAAATTTGTGTTGGCGTGTGCCCAGCTGTCCACTCGCATTCCGCGCTAGCTCGCTTGTCTCGGGAGATGCTCCTGCATCACCTAGAAAGAGCTCCAACAAAAACCCATAATCGAGTCTAAGGATAAAAGGGGCATCAAGTCTACTTTATGCGACGAGGAACTATGTTGAAGAAAATATCAAGAAAATAATGTCTCTTATTTTAGAGACTTGGGATTTAGCAAATAACTTTGTCTCTCTTGGTTCCAGAATGCAAAATACAAGTGAATATTTACAAGCTGACATAACAAATGATGAATAATTTTACAAGAATGCACTCTCTATATCCTTGAACTTTGAGAATTTGAGTAAAATATATTTGAAGTTGACCTATCAAAATATTGTTTTGATTTTTATAAAAAGACTCTTTTAAAGTTCTCTTATGTTTGGACCATTCGTCTTCCTTTCCTTGAATGTGATCAAATTATTAAATATTGTAATGGATGTGAGATTTGTGTTCTATGTACAATATTTCTGCAATAATATTTTTACGAGTGAGTTCCTGGTCCCTTTCTCATGAACTTTTGATCTATTTATATTCTTTATTTTATTGAAAATATTTTTTATTTATTTATTTTAATAATAAAGATATGGATTTTGTTCAGTAACATTCTCCTATATTAATATTGTTCTCCGGGAATTTTCAAGATAAATATTTTAAGAATTCAAAGATGAGTAACACCTCTATAAAAATGAAGGGGGATTTTATCCTTGTGAGGTTGTTATTTCGATTTTAATTGATTCAAATATCAACAAGAATATTGTCGCATTTAGTTTTCATTATTAAGTGTATGAGTACCTTGGTAATGTTGAGCACACTTTTAACCATGGATATTCACATTTGGATGAATTGAGTGTTCATACAATTCATCCCTTGGTCAGGGGGCATCCCAAAGCTTGTTTCCTTGCATGCCACACACAACCATGATTTTACCCATGCCTCAAGGAATCCATGAGATTGTCAGGGACAATATCTTAATTCCAAAGAGACTGTAATCCATTGCACCCTCAAATATTGTCTATGTTGCAATTAAAATAATTCCCCTCACCTGTGCTTGAGAGGAGAGACTCAATTGATTCATGCTCACATTTTGTTTTATCCAAATGTCATGGAAACCCTAGAACAACAAGAACGCACCCACTTGTATTTTATTATTGTCAAATCATGTGTGCACCCCATGCTTGAGGAGAGAGACCATGTGCACTTGTTATCTTGATGGTCACAAATTACATATGATCCCCAACGAGTAGAGAGACCTCATGTGTTTTTACCTTGATGGCCATGACTTGCATATTATCCCCAACTTAAGGAGAGACTCATCTTAATTCTCTCTTTTATTTTAGTGCCTCTCTTGTTTTCTAAATGTTGAGAGTGAAGTCCAGATAGAGAAAATTTTACACACATATTCTTTATAGTCCATCAATTCCCATGACCTGCATGCATGTCCCAAGCTCCCATGGGTTTTCCCTAAAAATGGTCGCACCATTTATTGCTAGTCTCATTGAAATATACAATGGGTCAATGTGTTTCCATTAAAAGAATATCATATTCACCATTGGGTAACCATTATAACTGATCTGGGATCTTTTCATCGAGTGACTTATAAATAATTGCATTAAATGAGCATAAATTAAAGTGCAACATTAAAGAAGGAAAAGCTCAAAAATGAAGAGACATAAGCATCATATTTGAACACAAAAAGTTGATAACGGAGTTCTTCCCTGGTGGACTACGTCTCTGGGTCCTGCTCTCAAATGGGTAGGCTCTTTCATTAACTCAACAAAAGAATTTGGCAAAATACATAAGTATACATCATTCTAAAATCAAGTTGCAGAAATAATGCTCAGATAAAAAAACAGACAGCACCATTGAATTTGTGGTGTCAAATTACCCTAAAATGATTGTCTCCACACCTCGATTCGACTCTGGCACTCCCAGGCCCAGGAAGAAATTTGTCTCGGGTTTTGTGCCCTCTGCAACTTGCATTAATGAATGTAATTGCATATAAATGTGTGCCCAAAAAGGTCGTACGGTGCATGCCTTACCCCCCGGTGGCTGGGCAGATGCAACATTTAAGAATTGTTCTAGGCATTGGTTACAATGTAGCATCTGCGGCTTGTTGGTTATGGCGTATATGTTAAGGCGCTTTGTATGGGAGGAGGTCTCGGGGTCAAACCCCGTGGACTCTCCTTTTGGATTTGTATTGTTACATTGTATATATATATATAGGTTTGTTCCACCAATTTTAGTGGGGTCGCTAGAACCATATCCAAACAATGTAATATGTGGTTAAGTTTGGCGTGGTTTGCCAGATTTGGAGGACCCGCCAAACTATTTTTTTTCCAAATTTTTGCTCACGGGATGTCCTTGGGAATTTCTCACCTGGCACGTGGTGGCCTCTCACTAGTCCACGTGGCCACCTACCAAGTCAACACGCCACATCATTCGCATGGACTGTACGGACTTCCATGCGACACGATTCGATTGGTCCACGGATCAGTCCAAAAATGACAAAACTGGGTGACATGTGGCAGCCTCTGGTGCTTCCACATCATCATGATGATTTCATGCTGATGTCGGCATGCCACATGAGACCTTCTTTCTCCTACCACATGTGTTGTATGGATGATGATGTCAATAGTACAGATGTTGACTCATCCCCTGTTGACTGGGCTAGGTTGACAAAACATTGACTGTGAATATCTTTCAATCAGTAACTTAGTTTGACGAGTCGTTTTCACCATTAGAAATATTGCAACACCCTCTTAGTGATCATTCCATTTTCACTGAGTTTTAGGAACTTTGAATTTTTTCCCTTTCTATGTTTGTTGAAGCCATTCTGAGCGTACTGAGTTGCCTCTGTGAGTTCTGAGTTGTTATTAGCCTTCTCTGGATCCTTTTTGTATCACACATTCCCACTGAGAGATTTTTGGACCACCAAAATCTTTCATCAGTCAATAGGTAAGTGAGGGGAGAGTCCCCTCACTTTGTCCTTCTCTATCCACTTTGCCTACTCGAAGATAATCAACATAATTGATGCATGAAGTCCTCGTCCTCCTGTCTAGGATGATATATTCTTGTAACTCATCCAAGTACTTAGGTGAAAATTCATCAACCAAAGGTATTGAAACTTCCTCATGTTGATCCATGATCATGGGAGGCTCAAAAATTTTCAATTTCTCAACGTTCACCATTGAGTAAATCTACATGTAAGGTGGAAGATCCAGAAGAAAAGCATCGGTGCCACTTTTCTCTAAGATAGTGAAGGGTCCATAATGGATGGGCTTGAGTTTCTTGCCTTCACCCTTCAATCTCTCCTTGCTGATGTGAATCCATACTCAGTCTCCAACCTGGAACCGATGATCAACCCTGTGCTTTTCATGTCGAGCTTTATATTGTGCTTGAATTTTCTCCAATTGTTCCCTGATTACCTAGTGTATCTGTTGGATCCTCTGGATGAACTTGCGGGCTCTGTCCTCTGTTCATTCTTCATTCACATCGGCATCACTCCCATACATCAAGTTCAAAAGAAGCTTTGGTAGGTACCCAAAACATGTCTCAAAAGGTGAACTTTGAGTGGACGAATGTAAAGCTCAGTTGTACGCATGTTGTACATAGGGTATTTGTTCATCCCAGAACTTGGGATATTTGTTGTAGTATCCTCAAAGCAAAAGTACCACTGTTCATTTTACCACCTATGTCTTTCCGTCGGTCTGTGGATGGAAAGAAGTGATCCTCTTTAATTTGGTGTCCATCATCCTCCACAAGATAGTCCAAAATTCCCCAAGGAATCGAGTATCTCAATCCAAGACAATGGATGTGGGTAACCCAAAGTGAACCCAAACATACTGAAAGAAGACATTAGCAGTCTACTTAGCAGTGATCTTCTTTTTACATGCAATCAAGATACACATCTTGTTGAACCTATCCACTACAACATACAAATAGTCATGACCCCCTTTGGTCATTGGTAAACCCCCTACAAAATCCATGGAGATACGTTCCCATGGATGGGATGGAACAGGAAGTGGTGAGTATAGCCCGAGCATTCTATTAGTGGGCTTACAAGTAGAACACATCACACACCCCTTTACATATTTAGTTACAATTTCTTTCATTTGAGGCCAGTAACAAAACCTCTATAAATGAGCCATAGTTTTTCTTACCCCAAAATGCCCAGACACAAGAGAAGTGTGAGCTTCTCATACTACATGGACTTGTTCACTCGTAGGAATACATGGCTTTCCAATATGGTAGAGTAGTTTTCTCTGCAGACAATAGTTCTCTACTTGTGCACCATGGGTTAGCTTCTCATATACTTATTTAAAATCGTCATCGATGGAATATTGTTCTACATAGCTATCATGAGATAAAGAAGTATTCTTCAAAATAATAGAAGCACTAATAGGAGGTCTAGAAAGCATATCGGCTACCTTGTTACTTGTACCCTTTTTGTGCTTGATTACCAGATGAAAATGTTGTAGAAAACCCATCCATATGTAGTGCCAAGATTGTTTCAATTTGGTATGTGCTTGGAGATACTGTAAGGGTTGGTGATAAGTATGTATGATTGTTTCCTTCCCTAACAAGTAGTGCTTCCATTTCTGTATGCTATGTTCTAATGCATACAACTCTTTATCATATGTAGGTTAGTTAATAGTATCTTGGTTAAAAGTTTCAGAGTGGTAACAGATAGGCTTACGATATTGCATCAATATTGCACCCATGGCATATTTGTTGGCATCTATCTCGATCTCAAAAGGTTGTTGAATATTCGACAGTGCTAATATTGGTGCGGTACTGATATTCTCCTTCAAAGTGTTGAAAGATTTTTGTTGCTTTCCTTCTCATTAAAAAGTGTTCTTCACACTGGTTAAGGCATGCAAAGGAGATACTATAAAGGAGAAGTTGGAAATGAACCTCCTCCAATACTGGACTGGACCTAAGAAGCTTCGAACTTCGGTTACACTTTTTGGCTCAGACCAATTTACAATTACATCAATTTTGGAAGGATCATTTTTTAATTATTCTCGTCCTACAATATGACCTAAGTACACAAGTGAGGTCTTTCCAAATTCACATTTAGACAATTTTACATACAACTTTTCCCTTTGCAAAGTATCCAATACTTGCTTTACATGCCCCACATGTTCATCCCAAGTCCTGCTAAAAATAAGAATGTCATATAAATATAGAATCACAAAGTCATCTAGGAAAGCCCTGAATAAATCATTCATCACACGCATGAAAGTTGATGGAGCATTACAAAGACCAAACGACATAACTAACCACTCAAACAATCCTTGTTTGGTTTTAAAGGCAGTTTTCCATGCATCATGTTCTGCGACCCTAATTTTATGATATCCACTGTGCAAATCCAACTTAGTGAAATAAACATCATTCTTCAATTGATCAAGTAAATCATCTACACGAGGAAGAGGGTATCGATTTTTCACCGTGATTTTATTTAAGGCCCGATAATCAACACACATTCGCCACGTGCCATCCTTCTTTGGCACCATCACAATCGGAGAACCACAAGGAGACGAACTGGGCCTAATGACCCCTTGATCCAATAAGCCCTATACCTGCTTCTTGATCTATGTCATCTCCACAACTAACATCATGTACATGCCCACATTAGGAAGATGAGAATATTGTTGAAGATGTATCTCATGTCGGATTTCCCTCTTAGTAGGTAATCCATCTAGTTCCTGAAAAATATCATCATACTTAGAAACAATATTAATTAATTCTTTTTTTATGAGATGGATCACACCCTTGGAAAGAGTCGGATGTCCCGACATCTTTCTCTCTAATGGCCATGAGTACGTATCTCTTATTAGTGTTTATGAGTCTTTTCATTTTCCATGCACTAACAAGTGTTGTATTTACCCTCATGATGTGATCTCTAACAATATATTCCACTCCCCCTTTAGTAAGGTGGTATTTGTTCTCATGACGAAAGAAGATTGTTTTTCTATCATAAAGATAAGGACTTCCCAACACTATGCCACATATATCAAGTGGTACAACATCCAAATCCACTTCATCAATCAACTTTGAAGCACTAGCAAATCTGACCCTACATTGTTTGGTGACATTAAGTTTTGCTTTACCACATACCCAACCAAGAGGATAAGGCTTCGGATGTGGTTTCGTTTCAATACCCATCTTCTTGAGAAGTGCTTCAGATATTAATTTTACTTGGGAACCCGATCAAATAATGTATCTATCTTTGTGTGTTTAGATACAAATCGTATGTGAAATAATTCACTCATCTTTCATTCATCAACATGAGATTAATTATTGGAACTTGAACTAGCATGAAGGGAATATTTACCTTGTATTCTAATCATTGTGATCTTTCCTTCATCTCCTAAATATAAACCAAGATCTTGTTGCAATGTAGCAACGGTTTTTGTCTTCCCCTTTCCACTGAATTGTTTCAGTTTCTTTTCCAAATACAGTTTCCAACAATGTTCTTCATCATGATTGTTTTTCCTGCAATGAGTATAAGATGTCTTTCCTCCTCTTGTCACTGTGGCGGTCTTCTTGTCCTTGCTTTTAAACTTCTTAAAAGTTTTATGTGGGAGAGTGGAAGGTTTCTTCATGGGATCTTCTTGAACATGTTTCCCCCCTGTTCTCAAGGTGAGTGCCTTGCACACAAACTTCGTCAAGACTAGTGGGGTTAAACAAGAGCAAAGTATGATGAATATAACTATGAAGTGCGCCAATATACTTCATTAAAGTTTCATAATAATCCAAAGGAATGTTCAATGCAAAAGCTTTCTTCCTAAATTCTTCTGTGAAACTTTGTACAGTTTGACCTTTACTTTTCCTTAAAGTTTTTCATTCTATCGTTTCTTTATGTAAATACCCTAATGAACAAAATTGCTTCCTTATCGTTGATTTAAATTATGACCATGAGGAAAGAAAATTACCACACTTACTTATTTCCTTAAGCTTTCTCTCCCACCATACGAGAGCAGTGCCTTCCAACCTAAGAGAATCCAGTTGCACTTTAACTTCTTATTCATCAATATGTTGGACACGGCAATACACTTCAACCTGTCGGATCCAATTATCTAGATTTTTAGGATTAGCATCTCCATTAAACATAGTTAAAGAAAATTTTACATCAATATTTAATAATGGTTTCTTAAAAGAGACTTTATGGATAGAATGATGAGAATGCTCAGACGAAGAAGAACTAGAACTCGAAGGTGAAGACGGAGGCTCAGGAGGATCTCCTCCAGCCCCTTGGTTTACCGAAGCATCATCATCTGCATGTGCTTCATTTTTCTTCCCTTTCTTATTCATCCTCTTCTCGTAATCTCCATACATTCGTTCAACCATTTCTGACATGCGATAAAATACCATTTGAAAGTTGTTCTCATGTTCATCACGTTTTTCCTCTTCTGACATTTTCTTCCTTCGGGATGCATGACCAACTTCAGGATTGAAAGTCTTAAGAGTTCCTTCACCTTGATTATGCTTGGCCCTAGTAAGCATTCACACTCAACAATTCAAGTCAAATACGACTGCTCTGATACCAACATGATCCAGGATCTTTTCATCGAGTGACTTATAAAGAATTGCATTAAATGAGCATAAATTAAAGTGCACCATTAAAGAAGGAAAAGCTCAAAAATGAAGAGACATATGTTGGATTACTAAGGGGGGGGTGAATCAGTAATAGAGAAATTCAATCCTTTTTAACCACAAAATGCAAGTGTTATATCAATGTATCATTATCATCGAAATAAACAATGAACAAATGAGAAATCATACACATACGCAGTACACCAGTGTTTTTACATGGAAACCCAAAGCGGGAGAAAACCACGAAATGATTTTTCTTATACGTCTTTAAGAATTACATTCATTGTAAGCACCAACTTCCTTTGTTTTCTAGCTGCAATTGGAAGGAGGCTCCAACCCCCTATTTTCTCAGGCTACAACCTGAGGGAAGCTCCAACTCCACAATTCTTTGCCTACAACCAGAAGGAGGCTACAACCCCCTATGTTCTTTGGCTACAACCACCTATCCTTGCCCAGTCTGACCGCCCTGAAATATGAGTAGAATGATGTAACCACTGTCACACTATCACTGTGAGATATACAAATGTAAACCTATACCAATCAACCTGCACCAAACAACCTGTACCAATCAACCTGCACCAAACAACCTATACCAATAACCTGTGCCAACATGTACCTCAACATGTACCATAGTGCATCAACCATGCACCAAAACTGTACAAATAACTTGTCACAGTAACTTGTCATAGTAACCTATCACAACAACCTGTCTCGTCAATCTTATCAATCAAATCAGATCTACTTACCAATATCAATCACCAAGACAACTCTCAACCATATGCACAATATCACCAAGATGTGCATCAACCAAGCATGTCACAACAACTCATAATCATCACCAAGATCAATATGTGCTTCTAACAATATACCTAGACAAGTATGTTACATCATCCATAAACCATGTTTCAACAATACTACTAACAAGTGCCCAGCTATACACCTCATGTATGTGCCAACTCATCAACTACTTGTCTCAACCATGTACCCAACATGTACCTCAACTAAAAGCCCTCATCAATTTCATCATCCAAATATTATTTGTAACTCTATAATACACCTGGTGTATATGATCACATGACTACAAACATTTCTTAACTTTAACAACAAGAGACTAGCCTTTTCATCAAACTTTACTCTAGTCTCACATGACTAGTTTTGGATTAGTCAACAACCCTAACTTGCAATAATCATAACTATGTACCTGTATTGAATAAAGATTTAAAAATGGTACACAATGTTCTTCATTATCTTTTATGCAATTCCTTGATATTCCACTACTTGGAACATCTCAAAAAACGAGTTATAGCAAAAATTGCATACCGTGTTGTATTTTGGCTTATTCTAGAGAGCGAACTTGTAGAGTGTGACCTAAACATAATACTTGTTGTATGGATCTAAAAATTGTACACATCATAATAAATACTGTACTCTAACCAATACATTTTTTCTTACTGGATTTGGATATGTTATGAAGAAGTTATGACATTTTTACCCGAAACACTTGTTTTAGACTAATTTCAGGACTAACCACAAACCCTATTTTCGACGGAGTGTAACTCCAAAAATACAATGACCCACAAGCTGAAATTTGTACCACAACTACTTGGATATGTTTCTTCAACGGCCACCCAATTTCACGGTCTGAATCATTCTAGAAAAAATGTTATTGCGAAAATGGTGAGATGACATGTAATAACATACCTTAGAAAGCATCATCAAAAGAATTTATCCTCCCTTGAATTTTGGTCTTGTTTACTTCACCTTCCCTCTAAAATTCAGCTTAGATATCCTTTGGTTACCTCAGCCACTTGTAGATATTGTTGTTAGAAAAACAGGACCGCGGAGCAATAAAATAAAACAAATGCAGAAACAAAACACAGAAGACACACAATACAAGAGAGACACAGATTTACGTGGTTCACCCAGTGTGGGCTACGTCCACCAGAGAAATTGGCAGGTCCT
>ML782634.1:38947-76258 GCA_009831015.1 Picea engelmannii | reverse complement strand
TTTATTATTATCCAGCAAATGAAGGGATACAACCTACAGCAAAACCCGTTGTAACTTCCTCTTCTTTCTCTCACAGTCTCCTCTCTCAGAATACAATATTCACCACCATCCATAACCGTGATACATTTCCCTCATAAAAGAGGGTTTCCTTCTAGTGCAAAAAAAAAAACCCTAACATAATCTCTACCGTTAGATCTGCGACCTTATAATGAACTGTCCAGATTTACAATGAAATTACAATATACTTTTACAAGGAAATTTTTGCTTCGGGGGCTTCGCCCCCAAACCCCTCAGCCGGGGGGATAGGCCCCTCGGACCCCGTAGAGGGGATACCCCCCCTCTGCACTCTCCCACGTGGAAGAGTGTACATACTTCTGGGGTGTAAATACTTCATGGGGTATAAACACAGCTGAAAGTAAAAGACCTATAAATCAGAAAGATAATCAGGCTCCACAACCAACATGATTACCTCAGCCACTTGTAGATATTCAATATGCTCAAGTGTGATTAAAATGAGAGATTGTTTCCTCTTATTTATACTTTCATGTAGCTTCCTCAAGGGGTTACCTTTTAACCATCTTAACCCACTTTCCTTATTTTATGGTTAACCCACTTCTAACCACTTGTCCACTTAGTAATTTCTCCATTAAATTTATTATTTCAAAAATTTCCTTTTGTATCCAGATTGACTTATAGTACACTCATCACTTCACTTTATTATTTACCTTCTAAAAACTCTTAAACCACTTTCCTTATTTTAGGGCTAACCCACTTCTAACCACTTGTCCACTTAGTAATTTATCCATTAACTTTATTATTTAAATAATTTATTTTGTATCCACTTTGACTTATAGCACACTCATCACTTCACTTTATTGTTTAAATAATTTCTTATTTGCAACCACTTTGACTACTTTGACCTTTTGGGGCTTCGAGCTGACTAATGAGGGTTATCCAACTTCACATGGCCATAACTCTCTAACCGTGAGGAGTTATGTGACGTTCCACATACCACCAAAAATGGAATGACATGTAATATCCATGCCGAATAGTCTTACCTTCAAATATATTAAAACTCATACCATTATACATCAAACAAACTTGGGTCTATTACCCAAACCTTTGTGTTATCGTAATTCATTTTCGTACTTTCTTCAAGGGTTGACATCAATGAAAACCAACCCAAATAATCAACAATATCCCCCTTTGGCATTGATGGCAACACTCTAATGTAATACTGAATTCATATCACTCATGCTCCCCCTGTGACCATCGCTCCCCCTGGAACCTTGCCTATGTGTTCTTTATCCAAGCATTTAGCTTTTCATCTGATAAATATATCCCCCTTTGTCATCAATGGAAAAGGTACCTTTCCATCTGGGGTTGGTCCTCCTAACTGAACTGTCCTTGGGGATATTCCCCCTGACTGAACTCTTTCTGAAACAGCATTCATTTTGGAGTAGAAATTACTCCGAGTCTCTAGTGAAAATACTCAAAGGCTTCCCTTGGAAGTGGTTTTGTAAAGATGTTTTCCACTTGTTCTCTTGTGCCCACATATTCAACTATGATGTCCTTCTCTGCAACATGTTCCCCTATAAAGTGATACTTTATTGGAATGTGCATCGTCTTGGAGTGCATCACCGGTTCTTTGAGATATTTATGGTGCTTGTATTATCACAATAGATTGGAACGGGCTTATCATACTCAACCTGTATATCTGTCAAAGTTTGTTTCATCCATAGAACTTGAGTACAACATCATGTTGCTACAATATACTTTGCTTCGACTGTAGATAAAGATATCGGTGATTGTTTCTTGCTTAGCTAAGATACTAAACACTCACCCAAGTAGAACGTTGCTCCATTGGTTCTTCGTCGGTCATCAATGTAACCTGCCCAATTTTCATCTTTGTAGGCAATAAGTGATAGATCCTTTCCTTTTGGATACCATAATCCAAACTCTTTTGTTCCTTTGAGATATCTAGAAATCCTCTTCACTACTACGACATGTGATTCCTTTGGTGTTGCTTGAAATCGTGCCACATCTCCAACTGTCTGCATTACATATGGTATGGATGATGTCACATATAGTAAGCTACCAATCATTGACATGTATTGCTTCTGGTTTGTAGACTTTGAATCATCATCTTTTCTCAACTTGAAACTGGTTTGCATGTTAAACAACTGAGAGGGGGGTGAATTAGTTGTCACCGTGCTTAAACAATTATGCATCTTTTAAAATATTTACAAGGCACTCAATGATGATCACAATAATGCAGGGAAATGAACAATGGCACATTTAGCATCAGTCACATATATGAGAAACACAGAGACAGAAATTTCCCAAGGAAGCCCATACAGGGTAAAAACCTCTTATTCTTTATATGATAAGTATTATTTACATTCTTTACATTATCATACATTTGAGCACCAACTCATTGTGAGGCTACAACCTCGGTTTTGCAAGATGCAACTTACTGAGAGCACCAACTCTCTGTTTTTCTCTAGCACCCACTAGAAGGAAGCACCAACTCCCTGATTTCTCTAGCTCCAACTAGAAGGAAGCACCAACTCCCTGGATTCTCTAGCACCAACTAGAAGGAAGCACCAACTCCCTGTGTTCAAGCCCCCACTTGAACCTCTGAGGACACCAGTCCTCCCTAGCACCTCCCAACCACCCTTGATTATGAATATGAAATACCGAAACCTATTACAGTGATATATTGTTCAATAACAGCTTACCAGTCTCATCAATGTTCTGCAAGATTTGGCTACTCAGACTTCCTCACTGTCTTCCAGCATGCATCCGCTACCCATTCTGTTCTTCTACTTTTTACGCTCGGTGCACCATGTCCATACGCTGCACAGTTCTTCTTATGTTATTTTCAGTTGATGCACTCTGATCCTTCTTCATGCATGAATCACCTTTAGCAACAACATCCACAGCAACTCCAACAACAACAGCAACCGCATCTCTTCTCTATATTGTGTATTTATATCTTTTGTGCACTTTATGCATGCAATGCACGCAATACCTCTGCATACTCACACCGCATCGATATCCTCCACAACTCAAGTGCTCTGTCTGGTCATCATCGTGACTCTTTAGCTTCTCTCGTCGTTTTTCCACTCGTTCCAAATCACTGTACGTTATGCTAAGATTCCTCAGCCTCTCTGGTAGTTGAGACTCTTCGTCTTCTCTGTGACAGTCAAGCTCACCTTCTCTGTTCTAGTTACAAGCTTCAATGCTCATCCAGCTGTCAATCACCTCCACGAGCATCTTCATCCCTCTTGAACATTCCTAGAGACTCTTCATCTCCTTTGTCAATCACCCCGAAGTGTCTTCGAGTCCTCTGGCAGAAACCATCAGTGGTTTCTGGCAGTTACACTATGACGTGCAACATTAGCCCTTCGATTATGCTCAGATTCACCTACATCGTTGGATTAACTCTAAAGGGTTCTTGTGTTATTTACCCATTTCGCACTTTCGCAATTCAAGGATTCTGCAATGAGACATCTTGAGTCTCCATGTCACAAGTTCTGAAACTCCGAAATGGAGATTTTCTACACTAGCTCCTTCCTTTATATGACCATGGCTATGACCAAGCGCTTATGCATAAAGCACTTTCGCAATTTCACATTTCGTGAATCTGGAGATGAGGCATCTCGACTCTCCAAGTTGCGATCCCTGAAACGTCGAAAAGAAGCTTGTCTGCACGTACTCTTCTCTTCAGCTCTTCGATGGTGTGACCACCGGCTGAGACCACACGCTTATGCATAAAGTGATTTTTGTGAATTCGCATTTCGTGAATTTGTAGATGAGGCATCTCGACTCTCCAAGTCGCGATCCCTGAAACCCCGAGATGGAGCTAAGATCAACGGTCCACGATCTTGATGAATCTATGGTCCAGATCTCATCGTGAATTCGCATCCTGCAATTCCTTCGATGGAGGTCCTTGTCACTCCAAGTTGCGATAGGTGAAACTCTGAAATGAAGCTTAGATCAACGGTCCATGATCTCGATGAATCTACGGTTGCGATTAAATCGCGATTTCGCATATCGCGATTTCAATGGTCATATTTCTTGCCTCTCCAAATCGCGAGTCGTGAAACTCAAAAATGGAGTCGACGATCTAGATCACACCTTGATCTGACGGCTGCGATTAAATCGCGATTTCACATATCGCGATTTCAATGGTCATATTTATTGCCTCTCCAAGTCACGAGTCGTGAAGCTCTGAGATGGATCTGGATCAACGGTTCAGAAAAAACCTCGATCTGACGGCTGATTAAATCGTGATTTCAGTGGTTATGTTACTTGCCTCTCCAAGTCGTGAGTTGCGAAGCTCTGAGATGGAGCTGGATCAACGGTCCAGAAGAAACCTCGATATGACGGCTGCGATTAAATCGTGATTTCAGTGATTATGTTACTTGCCTCTCCAAGTCACGATTCATGAAACCTCGAAATGGCATGGGATCAATAGTCCCAATCAACACTTGATCTAACGGTCATCGGGAATTGTAAATGGGATCCAGTGATCAGAAATGATGCTTCTCATCCCGAGCTTACTTTGTTCCGCTTACTCTGATCTTGCCATCGATGATCTGCCAACAATCCTCTGCACTATCTCTTCTGAGCTTAATCAAATATTCTCTGCAGCGTCTTCTCATAATTCCCATCTATTACATACTTTTTGTACTCATGTCATCTTCATTGTTGTACTTTCCATCAATGACAAGCATTCGTTGTCTATTAAATATTTTCCAACATTGCATAGGAGCGGTAACTAGTTTGCAATCTTCCATTCCGAACCTCTTTAGCATTTCTCTTATATACTTAGTTTGAGAAATAAAAATTCATTGGTTGCTTTGACATATCTGAAGACCCAGAAAGAAGGATAGTTCTTCGTGGATTCCAACCATTGGGTCCCATAGATGTGGCACTTCCCCTTGCAGTCACCTCAACTGACTCATCTACTGCTCCAACTGAAGCTGACAAAGCCACTCGGTTCATTGAGTGGATCTAGCACATTTTCCAACAGGTTCAGGATAACCTACAGAAATCCAATGACAAGTACAAGCAGCGCCACGATCAACATCGAGCGCCACATAAGTTTCAGGTGGGCGACAAAGATTGGTTGCACTTGCAGAAAGAACACCTTATAGGACAGCATCGAAAGCTTCGCCCACTCTGTTATGGGTTGTATACTATCACCAAGTTCATGGGGGATAATTCTTTTGAGCTTAACATTCCTCCTTTCCTTTTCCTTCACCCAATGTTCAACATGGATCTCCTTCGCCCTTATTACCCACCATTACTGGACACCTCAAAATTAGTAGAAAAACTGACACCCCCGGAGCTCAACCCTAACTGCATACAAAAAGAATCCAATGATCATATTGTGGACACACAGATCAACGGCACTCGACAACAAAGGATCCAGCTTTATCGAGTCGTCAAAGCAGGGCAGCTGCTGCACCAGGGCAAGTGGCTCACTCGGGGCCAAATTCAGCAGAAATTTCCTCATATAATGGGGGACCTCAATGCAATGGATACCATAACTTCCTGAGGGAGGATTGATCCATATGGATATTGGTGGCAACCCACCTTTTCCAACTGGCTCAAAAAAAAATTCTGACAATTTTGGCAATTTACTATTTTTAGCAGTTTTAACTTATGGGGCCATTTTGAGGGCCTAAATGAAGGTTTTTTGGGATAGATCTCCTCAATGATAGTTGAAATAATCATTGATCCCACAAAATAAATCTCCTCGATGATACCTTTCCAACGAGCTATCACATGCCTAAAACGGAGATCGTATGCAAAAGTTACGGCCTCGAGAAGTTGATGTACTATCTTACCCAAACGGGGCCCACATGAGTTTTGGCGCTTCATCTCCTAGGGTCAGGTTTTTTGGATGTCTAGGGTTTTGGAATTCTTGTTTATTGTAAAAAGGCCTTCATATCCTCATTGTAATATTCTTCTTGCAAATGCCCACAGCCATCACATCTCTTCTCAGAGATAAGCCGCCACCATTCCAGCAAGCTTGTTTCCCCTGCATTTTACAGTTTCAGCTTATTTCGTTATTGAATAGAAAACCATTTTTATTGTATCCCTATTATTTCATGTTTATAACTTGTTAATAATCTATATTCATTTCCTTATGCTCATAAAATTCGGATCAGTGGTATCAGAGCGGTCTACTCCTTGTCGTCTTAATACATGTCCCCAACGAGGTCAGAGTACAAAGAGTTGGGTCACAAGCTTGTTTCTCTTGAGGACAGAAGCTCTCGCATGCCCAAGCGACCTCTCATGGCAGGAGAAAAGAAATACGACATGATAGGATATCCTTTCAAACCATTGATTGAGGAAGACCTCACGCAACAGAGGAACGAGATGATGGATAGTTTCGAGCAAATCCTTCAGCGGCTACCAATAGGCGATGCATCTTCTTTGAATGGAGGCGCCTCCCCCTTCAAGGTACAAATAAACTTTGATATTCCTATATTTGAAGGTCAGATAGATGTAGATGATGTATACAAGTGATTGAATCTACTAGAAGGGTATTTTTTTGTCAATAACTTTTCGAATAGAGAAAATATTACTTTTGCGCTCCTCAAAGTCGTTCCCCATGTCAAAGATTGGTGGGAAACTTTTTGTGAGCAAAAGGAAATAGAGTAAACATAATTATTTTCAGTCATGGCCACCTAAGAATCCTTCAGGGATGCTATTAAGGAACAATACTACCCTATCGAAAGTTATGACGACCTGTAAATGGACCACACTGCGGCAAGAAAGAGACCAAGCAGTGCCAGATTTCACAAATATCTTCCATAGTTTGTGCACCAAGATGGGTATCAAATATTTGGAGCGACATCTGGTGCTCAAGTATCGTGGTTCTCTGCATAGATACATCAAGACCGAAATGAAATTTCTGGACATCTCATCCTTCAGCGTATCTTACCGATATGCCGTCAAAATCGAGCAGAAGCTCAAACAAAAGATGCAGAAATTTGGGCCTGGGAACCCCTCACAACAAAAGCTAGGAAAGGGCGGCCCCAACCCACAGAACAAATGACAGAGTAAATATGGACAGTATCGGGAAAATCAGTCCAAGCCGCAAGGAAAGAAGGACACCAGAAAGACAAAGAAAGATACCAGGAAGTGGTGCAACTTCGATAAGAGCCATTGGCATAACACTGTTGATTGCCGCTCAAAGTAGTCGTTGTTGGCCGAAGTGAAAGCCTCTGAATCCGATGCGAATTATGACTCTGAGCCGGAACCAGAAAGGGGAAGATGAATCACTGACATGGAACCCAGTGCCACTGTTGCTACCACCAAGCTCCATCCTAGTGAACTAGATGAACCAGAAGAAGGAGAGCACCTCTTCCATTCACAGATGTGGGTAAAAGGCACCCCGCTACAATTCATCATTCATAGTGGTAGCCAGAAGAACCTCATCTCTGCAGAGGTCGTCAAGGGGTTGGCCCTGCCAACAATGTCGCACCCACAACCCTAAACCATTAGATGGATCCGCCAAGGAAGTGATCTCCGTGTTAGCCAATAGTTTCGAATGTCGTATGGCATCAAGCCCTTCAAAGATGAGATATTGTGTGATGTTGCTCCTCTCGAAGTTTTTGATGTTCTTTTGGGCCAACCTTATTTATGGAAATGTCATGTTGTATATGAGTCTAGGCCTCGTAGTGTTATTATTAATTTGAACAGGAAATTGTACAGGATACTTCAGGCAGTCCCACTGATCCAAGAGGATATCGGTGGCGACCCACCTTTTTCGACTGGCTCAAAATAGTTTTCTGGCAATTTTGGCAATTTACTATTTTTAGCAGGTTTCAACTTCTGGGGCCATTTTGAGGGCCTAAATGAAGTTTTTTCTAGATCAAGGTTATTAATGATATCCAAAGTCATAACTGAGCCCCCAAAATGAATCTCATCGACGATACCTTTCCAACGAGCTATCATACGCCTAAAATGAAGATCGTATGCAAAAGTTACGACCACGGGAAGTTGGTGTACTAACTTACCCAAACGGGGCCCCCACGACTTTTGGCGCTTCATCTCCTAGGGCTAGGTTTTTGGATGTATAGGGTTTTTGGCATTCCTGTTTATTGTAAAAATGCCTTCAGAGACTCATTGTAATCACCTTCTTGTGAATGTGAGTAGTCGTCACATCTCTTCTCGGAGATAAATTGCCACCGTTCTAGCGAGTCTTTCACTCTGTATTTTTACAGTCTCTGTACATTTCTTTCATTAACAAAAATCGTGTATTATTGTATATCTGTGTTTATGGTTGCATCTATAATACATTTCTTTTCTATTATTGAATATCTGTGATATCTCTGTGCATTTATTTATTATATCTCCAATCTCATTTCGTGCCGAAAATAATCCAGATCACCCACCTAGTGTTATTTCCTTGATCTCTGCTAACAAATGCAGGAAGGTCATCTCTCATATGGTGAAGTTTGTCTTCTTCGTGATTCTCTCTCAGAATAAATGAAATATCATAGCCACATCCAGGGTCTCTGTGGCCGACCTCTCCACATAGTAGAAGCAAGTAGATAAGGTTGTGGAAGAATACTTGGGTATCTTCTCCTCACCTACAGGGGTACCTCTGCACTGCCAAGTCAAGCACCCCATCAAAGACTGCCTTCAATTCAAAGGAAGACCTTTTTGAGTTGTTGGTCATGCCCTTTGTTTTGAAAAACTCTCCAGCCACTTTCATGAGGATGATGGATGATATCCTGCGACCATTCACCAATAGTTTTGTAGTGGTGTATCTGGATGACATTCTAATTTACAGCAAGACTTGGGCCGAACATTTGCAGCATATTCAACAGATTTTGCACACCCTATGGCAGCGTAAGCTATATGCCAACTTGGGAAAATGCTCCTTCGGCATGGACAGGGTCCATTACCTTGGCTACATCATTGATCAACATGGCGTACATGTGGATCTATCCAAGATCCAAGTCATCCATGACTGGCCAGCCCCAACAACACTCACTGAGCTTCGGAGCTTCTTGGGCCTTGCCAATTTCTACCACAGGTTCATGTTGGGATTCTCCCATATTGCATGGGCCCTCAGTGAAATAAACAGGGGTGGTGTTAAGGCGAAATTTGCATGGGGTTGGTCCCAACAACAAGCGTTCGATGATTTAAAGAAGCGCTTGTGCTCAGCCCCAGTACTTTCACTACAAGACCTGTAGCATCCCTTTGAGATCGAGATAGATGCTTCAGACTATGTTGTGGGCGACATTATCACTCAACACGACCACCACTTGGCCTATCATAGTGAGACACTGTCAGATACTATCCGTAAGTACCCTACTTACGACAAAGAAATGTACTCCAATGTGAAAGCCTGCCACCAATGGAGACATTACATTCTTTGGATGACTGTCTCCTTCCAAATAATGTAATGTACTCCAATTTGCAAGCCTGCCACCAGTGGAGACATTACATTCTTTGGATGACTGTCTCCTTCCAAAGACTGGAGGTCTGTTGAGGAAATCAGCGACGCGATTGGTGCTTCATGTTTTATAATTGGTGTTGATGTGGAATTGTTGGAAGTATGTGGACCACTTTTGATGGCGGTCTCCCGTCATGGCACTCACCACGGTGCTAGATTCTTACAGCCATGAGACATCTGGATGGCCTCAACTCTATGAGACAGACCCTGACTTCGCCACCACCTACCAAATGTTGGGTGCAAACACAGTTGTCGATAATTTCCATCTTCAGGATGGGTTGTTGTGTCATCTGGGCCATATCTATGATCCATCAAGTGAGCGAGTGAAGCTGATCTGGGAAGCCCACTATAGTCAGTTGGCAGGACACTTCGACATCGAAAAGACAATGGCAATGCTACAAAAACATTTCTACTGGCCGAAACTTCGACAGGAGGTCAGCAAGTATATCAGGTCCTGCACTACCTGTGCTATTGCCAAACTGGCCACTAAGAAATAGGGCTTGTACACCCCTCTTCCTACTCCTGATAGGCCATGGGAATCCATCACAATGGACTACATGTTGGGCCTCCCATCCACCAAATGGGGAAATGACTATGTTTTTGTGGTTGTTGATCGCTTTTCTAAGATGGCAAATTTGGTTGCCTACAAGAAGATCATCACAGTAGAGGCCACTGCCAAGATCTTCTTTGAACGAGTCTGGGTACATTTTGGAATCCCACAAACAATTATCTTAGATCGGGATAGTCGATTTCTCAGCACATTCTGGTCGAGCCTCTGGTCACTGCAAGACACGAAGCTCACCAAATCCACGGCCTTCCACCCCTAGACAGATGGCCAAACCGAGGTTGTAAATCAAATGATTGTGCATATCCTTCACATGTATAATTCAAAGCACCCTCGCACATGGGATGAGAGCCTTCCCTATGTCTAACATAACTACAACTAAGCTCTACATAGCTCAAGTGGCCACAGCCCCTTTCAGGTGGGGTTGGTATTCCAACCATTGGGTCCCATAGATGTTGCACTTCCCCTTGCGGTCACCTCGACCAAATCATCTCTTGCTCCAACGAAAGATGACAAAGCCACTCGATTCATTGAGCAGATCCAGCACATCGACCAACAGGTTCAGGATATCCTATAGAAGTCCAATGACAAGTACAAACAGCGCCACGATCAACATTGGGTGCCACATAAGTTTCATGTGGGCAACAAAGATTGGTTGCACTTGCAGAAAGAACTCCTTACAGGACCACATCGGAAGCTTCTCCCACTCTGTTATGGGTCGTACACTATCACCAAGGCTGTGGGGGATAATGATTTTGAGCTCAACATTCCTCCTTTCCTTGGCCTGCACCTAGTCTTCAACGTGGATCTCCTTCACCCTTATTTCCCACCATTATTGGACACCTCAGAAGTAGCAGAACAACTGACACCCACAGAGCTCAACCCTGACTGCATACAATAGGAATCCAATGATCAAATTGTGGACACATAGATCAAGGGAACTCGAAAACAAAATATCCAGCTTTATCGAGTCGTCAAAGAAGGGCAGCTCATGCACCAAGGCAAGTGGCTCACCCGGGGCCAAATTCAGCAGAAATTTCTTCATCTGATGGGGGACTTCAATGAAATGGAGACCATTGCTTCCTAAGGAGGGAGGATTGATCCATATGGATATCAGTGGCCACCCACCTTTTCCAACTGGCTCAAAACAGTTTTCTGACAATTTTGGCAATTTACTATTTTTAGCAGTTTTAACTTCCGGGGCCATTTTGAGGGCCTAAATGAAGGTTTTTCGAGATCGAGTTCCTCAATGATAGCCAAAGGCTTCATTGATCCCCCAAAATTAATCTACTTGACGATACCTTTCTAACGGGCTATCGCATGCCTAAAACGGAGATCGTATGCAAAAGTTACGACCTCAGGAAGTTGATGTACTAACTTACCCAAACGGTGCCCACATGACTTTTGGCGCTTCATCTCCTAGGGTTAGGTTTTCTGGATGTCTAGGGTTTTGGAATTCTTATTTATTGTAAAAATGCCTTCAGAGCCTCATTGTAATCTTCTTCTAGCGAATGCCCGCAGTCGTCACATCTCTTCTTAGAGATAAGCTACCACCATTCCAGCGAGCTTGTTTCCGTTGCATTTTACAGTTTCAACGTATTTCGTTATTGAATAGAAAACTACTTTTACTGTATCTCTGTTATTTTGTGTTAAGAACATGCTAATAATCTGTATTCATTTAGTTTTGCTAAGAAAATCCAGATCAGTGGTATCATAGCGGTCTTCTCCTTGTCGTCTTAATGCATGTCCCCAACGAGGTCGAAGTACAAAGAGTTGGGTCTCGAGCTTGTTTCTCTTGAGGACAGAAGCTCTCATATGCCCAAGCGAACTCTCATGGTAGGAGAAAAGAAAGATGACGGGACAGGAGATTGTTTCAAACTGTTGATTGAGGAACCACTCATGCAACAGAGGAATGAGATGATGGATAGTTTCGCGGAAATCCTTCGGCGGCTACCAATAGACGATGCATCTTCTTCGAACGGAGGCGCCGCCCCCTTCAAGGTACAAATAAAATTCGATATTCCTATATTTGAAGGTCAGATAGACGTAGATGATGTAGACAAGTGGTTGAATCTACTAAAAGGGTATTTTTCTATCCATAACTTTTCGAATAGAGAAAAGATTACTTTTGTGCTCCTAAAAGTCATTCCCCGTGTCAAAGATTGGTGGGAAAATTGCTGTGAGAAAAAGGAAACAGAGGAAAACTCATTATTTTCAGTCATGGCCACCTGGGAATCCTTCAAGGATGTTATTAAGGAACAATACTACCCTGTCAGAAGTTATTACGACCTATATACCAAATGGACCACACTGCGGCAAGAAAGAGACCAAGCAGTGCCATATTTCATAAATATCTTCCATACCATGCGCACCAAGCTGGGTATCAAAGATTCGGAGTGATATCTGGTGCTCAAGTATCGTGGTGCTTTGCATAGATACATCCAGACCAAAATGGAATTTCTGGATATCTCTTCCTTGAGCGTGGCCTACCGATATGCCGTCAAAATTGAGCAGAAGCTCAAACAAAAGACGCGGCAATTTGGGCCTGGGAACCCCTCACAACAAAAGCAAGGAAAGGGAGGCCCCAACCCACAGAACAAAGGACAGAGTAAAGATGGACAGTATAAGGAATGCCAGTCCAAGACGTAAGGAAATAAGTACACTGAAAAGACAAAGAAAGATATCGGGAAGTGGTGCGACTTCCATAAGAGCCCTTGGCATAACATTGCTGACTGCCACTCGAAGCAGTCACTGGTAGCTGAAGTGAAAGCCTCTGAATCCGATGCGGATTCTGACTCTGAGCCAGAACCAAAAAGGGGAAGATGGATCATTGACATGGAACCCAGTGCCACCGTTGCTACCTCCAAGCTCCAGCTGGTGAACCAGACGAGCCAGAAGAAGGAGAGTGCCTCTTCCATTCATAGATTTGGGTAAAAGGCACCCTGGTGCACTTCATCGTTCATAGCGGTAGCCAGAAGAACCTCATCTTAGCAGAGGTCATCAAGCAGCTAGCCCTGCCAACAACTTCACACCCAAAACCCTACACCATAGGATGGCTCTGCCAAGGAAGCGATCTCCGCATTAGCCAACAATTTCGACTGTCATATGGCATCAAGCCCTTCACAGACGAGGTATTGTGTGATGTTGCTCTTCTCGAAGTTTGTGACGTTCTTTTGGGCCAACCTTATTTATGGAAACATCATGTTGTATATGAGTCTAGGCCTCGTACTATTATTATTACTTTTAACATGAAATTTTACAGGATACCCGAGGTAGTCCCACTGATCTAGGTGGATATTGGTGGCCACCCACCTTTTTTGACTGGCTCAAAATGATTTTCTGGCAATTTTGGCAATTTACTATTTTTAGCAGGTTTCAACTTCCGTGGCCATTTTGAGGGCCTAAATGAAGGTTTTTCAAGATTGAGGTTCTAAAAATTAACAAAATACATTGTTGATTCCCCAAAATGAATCTACTCGATGATACCTTTCCAACGAGCTATCATATGCCTAAAACGGATATCGTATGCAAAAGTTACGACCCCGGGAAGTTGATGTACTAACTTACCCAAACGAGGCCCACATGACATTTGGCGCTTCATCTCCTAGGGTTAGGTTTTTGGATGTCTAGGGTTTTTGGCATTCGTGTTTATTTTAAAAATGCCTTCAGAGCCTCATTGTAATCATCTTCTTTCAAATGCGAGTAGCTGTCACATCTCTTCTCGGAGATAAGCTGCCACCATTCTAGTGAGTCTTTCACTCTGTATTTTTACAGTCTCTGTACATTTCTTTCATTAATAGAAATCATGTATTATTGTATATCTGTGTTTATGGTTGCATCTATGATACATTTCTGTTATATTATTGAATATTTGTGATATCTCTATGCATTTCTTTATTATATCTCCGATCTCATTTCGTGCCGAAAATAATCTAGATCACCCACCTAGTGTTATTTCCTTGATCTCTGATAAGCAATGCAGGAAGGTCATCTCTCAAACGGGGAAGTTTGTCTTCTTCGTGATTCGCTCCTAGAATAAGAGAAATATCACAGCCACATCCAGGGTCTCTGCGACTGACCTCTCCACACAACAGAAGCAAGTAGATAAGGTTGTGGAAGAATACTCGGATATCTTCTCCTCACCTACAGGGGTGCCTCTGCACTGCCAGGTCAAGCACCCCATCAATCTAACCCCCGACGCACCGCTCCCCAATGGGCCATTATATCGCCACTTTGTATTAGAGAATGAGGAGATCAATTGACAGATCCAAGAACTACTCCACAAAGGGCACATCCGTCCCAGCTCATCACCTTGCAGAAGCCCAATCGTGTTGGTACAGAAGAAAGATGGAACTTGGCCACTTTGTATTGATTACCAGGCTCTGAATAAAATCACATTCACAAACCGATACCCAATTCCCCGAATCAACGACCTCCTTGATCAACTCATGGGGGCCAAATAATTCAGTAAGATTGATCTAAAGTCTAGCTACCACCAGGTCCCGATAGAAGAGACAGATGTATGGAAGATTGACTTCAAGTCAAAGGAAGGCCTTTTTGAATGGTTGGTCATGCCCTTTGGTTTGACAAATTCTCCAGCCACTTTCATGAGGATGATGGACGATATCTTGTGACCATTCACCAATACTTTTGTAGTGGTGTATCTGGATGACATTCTAATTTACAGCAAAACCTGGGCCGAACACTTGCAGCATATTCAGCGAATTCTGCACACCCTGTGGCAGCACGAGCTATACGCCAACTTGGAAAAATGCTCCTTCGGCATGGACAGGGTCCATTATCTGGGCTACATCATTGATCAGCATGGCGTACATGTGGATCCAGCCAAGATCCAAGTCATCCATGACTGGCCAGCCCCAACAACACTCACTGAGCTTCAGAGCTTCCCTGGCCTTGCCAATTTCTACCACAGGTTCATGTTGGGATTCTCCCATATTGCATGGGCCCTCAGCCAAATAAATAGGGGTGGTGGTAAGGATAAATTTGCATAGGTTCGGTCCCAACAATAAGCATTTGATGATTTGAAGTAGCGATTGTGCTCAGTCGCAGTACTTTCACTACCAGACCTACAGCATCCCTTTGAGATCGAGACAGATGCTTCAGACTATGTTGTGGGTGTCATTCTCACTCATCACGACTACCCCGTGGCCTATCATAGTGAGACATTGTCAGATACTATCTGTAAATACCCTACTTACGACAGAGAAATGTACTCCATTGTGCAAGCCTGCCGCCAGTGCAGACATTACATTCTTGGGAAGGAGACAGTCATCCACACTGATCATAAACCACTGCAGTTCATGCACACAAGGGGAAAATTGTAGAATGACTGCCATCAAAAGTGGTCCACATACTTGCAACAATTCCACCTCAACATCAATTATAAAACAGGGCCCACATGAATTTTGGCGCTTCATCTGCTAGGGTTAGGTTTTTTGGATGTCTAGGGTTTTGGAATTCTTGTTTATTATAAAAAGGCCTTCAGAGCCTCATTGTAATCTTATTTTTGTGAATGCCCACATTCGTCCCATCTCTTCTCAGAGATAAGCCGCCACCATTCCAGCAAGCTTGTTTCCACTGCATTTTACAGTTTCAGCTTATTTCGTTATTGAATAGCAAGCCAGTTTTATTGTATATCTGTTATTTTGTGTTAAGCAGCTATTAATAATCTGTATTCATTTCATTTTGCTCATAACATCTGGATCAGTGGTATCAGAGCGGTCTGCTCCTTGTCGTCTTAATGCATGTCCCCAACGAGGTCGGAGTACAAAGAGTTGGGTCTCGAGCTTGTTTCTCTTGAGGACAGAAGCTCTCGCACACCCAAGCGACCTCTCATGGCAGGAGAAAAGAAATATGATGGGACAGGAGATCCTTTCAAACTATTTATTGAGGCATCCCTCACGCAACAGAGGAACGAGATGATGGATAGTTTCGTGCAAATCCTTCGGAGGATACCAATAGGTGACACATCTTCTTCGAACGGAGGCGCCGCCCCTTCAAGGTACAAATAAGCTTCGATATTCCTATATTTGAAGGTCAAATAGACATAGATGATGTAGACAAGTGGTTGAATCTACTAGAAGGGTATTTTTCTGTCCATAACTTTTTGAATAGAGAAAAGATTACTTTTTCGCTCCTCAAAGTCATTCCCCATGTCAAAGATTGGTGGGAAACTTTCTGTGATCAAAAGGAAACAGAGGAAACCTCATTATTTTCAGTCACGGCCACCTGGGAATCCTTCAGGGATGCTATTAAGGAACAATACTACCCTGTCGAAAGTTATGACGACCTATATACCAAATGGACCACACTACGGCAAGAAAGAGACCAAGCAGTGCCAGATTTCACAAATATCTTCCATACCTTGCGCACCAAGCTAGGTATCAAAGATTCAGAGCTACATCTGGTGCTCAAGTATCATGGTGCTCTGCATAGATACATCCAGACCGAAATGGAATTTCTGGACATCTCATACTTGGGCGCGGCCTACCGATATGCCGTCAAAATTGAGCAGAAGCTCAAACAAAAGACGTGGCAATTTGGGCCTGGGAACCCCTCACAACAAAAGCCAAGAAAGGGTGGCCCCAACCCATAGAACAAAGGACAGAGTAAAGATGGATAGTATCAGGACAACCAGTCCAAGCCACAAGGAAAGAAGGACACTGGAAAGACAAAGAAAGATACCGGGAAATGGTGCAACTTCCATAAGAGCCCTTGGCATAACACTGATGACTGCCGCTCAAAGTAGTTGCTGGTGGTTGAAGTGAAAGCCTCTGAATCCAATGCGGATTCTGACTCTGAGCCAGAACCAAAAAGGTTAAGATGGATCATTGACACGGAACCCAGTGCCACCATTGCTACCACCAAGCTCCAACCTAGTGAACCAGATGAGCCAGAAGAAGGAGAGCACCTCTTCCATTCATAGATGTGGGTAAAAGGCACCCCACTGCACTTCATCGTTGATAGCCATAGCCAGAAGAACCTCATCTTAGCAGAGGTCGTCAAGCGGCTGGCCCTGCCAATAATGCCACACCCACAGCCCTTCACCATTGGATGGCTCCACCAAGGAAGAGATCTTCACTTCATCCAATAGTTCCAACTATTATACGGCATCAAGCCCTTCAAAGACGAGGTATTGTGTGATGTTGCTCCACTCGAAGTTTGTGATGTTCTTTTGGGCCAACCTTATTTATGGAAACGCCATGCTATATGAGTCTAGGCCTCATAGTGTTATTATTACATTGAACAAAAAATTGTACAGGATACCCGAGGTAGTCCCACTGGTCCAGGTGGATACCAGTGGCCACCCACCTTTTCCGACTAGCTCAAAATAGTTTTCTGGCAATTTTGGCAATTTACTATTTTTAGCAAGTTTCAACTTCCGGGGCCATTTTGAGGGCCTAAATGAAGGTTTTTCGTTATTGAGGTTCTAAATAACATCCAAAGACATAATTGATACCCCAAAATTAATCTCCTCGACGATACCTTTCCAACGAGCTATCATACACCTAAAACGGAGATTGTATGCAAAAGTTATGACCCCAGGAAGTTGATGTACTAACTTACCCAAACGGGGCCCACATGACTTTTGGCGCTTCATCTCCTAGGGTTAGGTTTTTGGATGTCTAGGGTTTTTGGCATTCCTGTTTATTGTAAAAAGGCCTTCATAGCCTCAATGTAATCATCCTCTTGCAAATGCGAGTAGCCATCACATCTCTTCTCAAAGATAAGCTGCCACCATTCTAGCGAGTCTTTCACTCAGTATTTTTACAGTCTCTGTACATTTCTTTCATTAATAGAAATCGTGTATTACTGTATATCTGTGTTTATGGTTGCATCTCTGATACATTTCTATTATATTATTGAATATTTTTTATATCTCTGTGCATTTCTTTACTATATCTCCAATCTCATTTCGTGCCGAAAATAATCTGGATCACCCACCTAGTGTTATTTCCTTGATCTTTGCTAAGCAATGCAGGAAGGTCATCTCTCAGACGGGGAAGTTTGTCTTCTTCATGATTCACTCTCAAAATAAGCGAAAGATCACAGCCACATCTAGGGTCTTTGTGGCTGACCTCTCCACACAGCAGAAGCAAGTAGATAAAGTTGTGGAAGAATACTCGGATATCTTCTCCTCACCTACAGGGGTACCTCTGCACTGCCAGGTCAAGCACCCCATCGATCTGACCCCCGGCGCACCACTTCCCAATGGGCCAGTCTATCACCGCTCTATATTATAGAATGAGGAGATCAAGCGACAGATCCAAGAACTTCTCCACAAAGGGCACATCCATCCCAGCTCATCACCTTGCGGGAGCCCAATCATGCTGGTACAGAAGAAAGATGGAACTTGGCGACTCTTTATTGATTACCGGGCTCTAAATAAAATCACAGTCAGAAACCGGTACCCAATTCCCCAAATCGACAACCTCCTTGATCAACTCATGGGGGCCAAATACTTTAGTGAGATTGATCTGAAGTCTGGCTACCACCAGGTCCCGATAGAACAGACAGATGTATCGAACACCGCCTTCAAGTCAAAGGAATGCCTTTTTGAATGGTTGGTCATGCCCTTTGGTTTGACAAATGCTCCATCCACTTTCATGAGGATGATGGATGATATCCTATGACCATTTACCAATACTTTTGTAGTGGTGTATCTGGATGACTTTCTAATTTACAGCAAGACTTGGGCCGAACACTTGCAGCATATTCAGCAAATTCTGCAAACCCTACGGCAGCACAAGCTATACACCAACTTGAAAAAATGCTCCTTAGGCATGGACAAGGTCAAATACCTGGGCTACATTATTGATCAACATGGTGTACATGTGGATCCAGCCAAGATCCAAGTCATCCGTGACTGTCCAACCCCAACAACACTCACTGAGCTTTGGAGCTTCTTGGGCCTTGCCAATTTCTACCGCAAGTTCGTGTTGGGATTCTCTCATATTGCATGGGCCCTCAACCAAATAAACAGGGGTGGTGGTAAGGCGAAATTTAAGTGGGGCCGATCCCAACAACAACCGTTCGATGATTTGAATAAGCGCTTGTGCTCAGCCCCAGTACTTTCACTACCAGACCTGCAACATCCCTTTGAGTTCGAGACAGACGCTTCAAACTATGTTGTGGGCGTCATTCTCACTCAGCACATCCACCCTTTGCCCTATCATAGTGAGACACTCTCAGATACTATCCGTAAGTACCCTACTTATGACAAAGAAATGTACTGCATTGTGCAAGCCTGTCGCCAGTGGAGACATTACATTCTTGGGAAGGAGATAGTCATCCACACTGATCATAAGCCACTACAGTTCATGCAGACACAGGGAAAATTGCAGAATGATCGCCATCAAAAGTGGTCCACATACTTGCAGCAATTCCACCTCAACATCAATTATAAAACAGGAAGCACCAATCGCATCGTTGATTGCCTTAGCATACCTCCAATCACGGCACTCACCACGGTGCTAGACTCTTGCGGCCATGAGACATCTGGATGGCCTCAACTCTATGAGATAGACCCTGACTTCACCACCACCTACCAAATGTTGGGTGCAAACACAGTTGTCAATGATTTCCACCTTCAGGATGGGTTGTTGTGTCGTTTAGGCCATATCTATGTTCCATCAAGTGAGCGAGCAAAGCTAATCTAGGAATCCCACTACATTCGGGTGGCAGGACACTTCGGCGTCGAAAAGACAGTGGTGATGCTACATAAACATTTCTACTACCCGAAACATCGACAGGAGGTCAGCAAGTATATCAGGTCCTGCACTGCCTGCGCTATTGCCAAACCAGAAACTAAGAAACAGGGCCTATACACCCCTCTTCCTACTCCTGACAGGCCATGGTAATCCATCTCAATGGACTACATGTCGGGCCTCCCATCCACCAAGCGAGGAAATGACTGTGTGTTTGTGATTGTTGATCGCTTTTCTAAGATGGCGATTTTGGTTTCTTGCAAGAAGAGCATCACAGCAGAGGCCACTGCCAAGCACTTCTTTGAACGAGTCTGGGTACATTTTGGAATCCCACAAACCATTGTCTCAGATCCGGATAGTCGATTTCTCATCACATTCTGGTCGAGCCTCTGGTCACTGCTAGACACGAAGCTCACCAAATCCACTGCCTTCCACCCCCACGCAGATGGCCAAACCGAGGTTGTAAATCGAATGATTGTGCATATCCTTCGCATGTATAATTCAAAGAACCCTCGCACATGGGATGAGAGATTTCCCTATGTCCAACATAACTACAACCGAGCTCTGCATATCTCAACTGGCCACAGCCCCTTTCAAGTGGGGTTGGGATTCCAACCATTGGGTCCCATAGATGTTGCACTTCCCCTTGCGGTCACTTTGACCTACTCATCTCCTGCTCCAACTGAAGCTGACAAAGCCACTCGATTCATTGAGAAGATCTAGCACATCTGCCAACAAGTTTAGGATATCCTACAGAAGTCCAATGACAAGTACAAACAGCACCACGATCAACATTGGGTGCCACATAAGTTTCAAGTGGGCGACAAACATTGGTTGCACTTGTAGAAAGAACTCCTTACAGGACCACATCAGAAGCTTCTCCCACTCTGTTATGGGTCATACACTATCACCAAGGGTGTGGGGGATAATTCTTTTGAGCTCAACATTCCTCCTTTCCTTGGCCTGCACCTAGTGTTCAATGTGGATCTCCTTCGCCCTTATTTCCCACCATTATTGGACACCTCAGAAGTAGCAGAACAACTGACACCCACAGAGCTCAAACCTAACTGCATACAACATGCATCCAATGATCATATTGTGGACAAACAGATCAAGGGCACTTGACAACAAAGGATCCAACTTTATCGAGTTGTCAAAGCAAGGCAGCTCCTGCACCAAGGCAAGTGGCTCACCTGGGGCCAAATTTAGCAGAAATTTCTTCATCTGATGGGGGACCTCAATGCAATGGATACCATTGCTTCCTAAGAGGGAGGATTGATCCAGATGGATATCGGTGGCCACCCACCTTTTCCAACCGGCTCAAAACAGTTTTCTAACAATTTTGGCAATTTACCATTTTTAGCAATTTTAACTTCCGGGGCCATTTTGAGGGCCTAAATGAAGGTTTTTCGAGATCGAGCTCCTCAATGATAGCTAAATTCATGATTGAGCCCCCAAAATGAATTTCCTCAATGATACCTTTCCAATGGGCTATCACATGCCTAAAACGAAGATCGTATGCAAAAGTTACAACCCCGGGAAGTTGATGTACTAACTTACCCAAATGGGGCCCACATGACTTTTGGCGCTTCATCTCCTAGGGTTAGGTTTTTTGGATGTCTAGGATTTTGGAACTCTTGTTTATTGTAAAAAGGCCTTCAGAGCCTCATTGTAATATTCTTCTTTCGAATGCCCGTTGTCATCACATCTCTTCTCAGAGATAAGTTGCCACCATTCCAGCAAGCTTGTTTCCACTGCATTTTACAGTTTCAGCTTATTTCATTATTGAATAGAAAACAAGTTTTACTGTATCTCAATTATTTTGTGTTAACCACATGTTAATAATTTGTATTCATTTCATTCTGCTCATAAAATCTGGATCAGCACTACATGTGTCCAAAAAATATCTGTCAATTTTGAATCCATTAGCATTGTTCAAACCATTTCATGTGTAATTATCATCCATTATAACAATGTTCCTTTGTCTCTAAACCACTCTCTAAACCAATGTATGAATTGACGCTCTCGTACATTGTCATATATATGTCCAAACCTGCTAAGTGTTCTTACAAATCCATCTCTATATGTTGATTAAGGTTGGTTGTCATTGATGTCAACCCTTGAAGAAAGACCCGTAGCACAAAGGTTTGGGTAATGGACCCAATAGTGTTCCAAAGTGGTCCCCTTATGGTGAAAGCCCTCACGGGAAGACGCTTTGTGGAGTAAGAGAACCCATGCTTAATTGTGGAATAATGAGATGAAGAAAAGTGAATTTTTTAGGGAAAATATCCTAGATGGATAGTTCTTGTCATGTCATTTCCAGTGGTATGTGGAACGTCACATAATTTCTCACAGTTAGAGAGTTATGGCCATGAGAAGTTGGAGACCCTAGGTTTGGGTAATGGACCCAAGTTTGTTTGATGGGTAACGGTATGAGTTATGATATATTTTCAGATAATACTATTCTATATGGATAGTACATGTCATTCCATTTCTGGTGGTATGTAGAACGTCACTGTTATAACCCTAAATTGCACCACACATGATTACCTGGCATCAGGCCAACTCATATCCCTTCTTTGCCAAAACTCTGTTGAACAACTCTTTGAAAATCCTCTTGTATCAAGGTCCACACGCCCTAACCCATTACTGCACGCGTGTGCACGCTGGCTGACTCACTATAGCCCACGTGTACCTAACAAAGCACGAAAAAAGGAAATTTGCCGACGGAACAAAAAGCTATGGGTCAGTTAACTGAAACTCCCGGCCATGCATGGCTGAGGGTTCGTCCAAAACCCTAGCTCCTTCTAGCCTATTAAAGAAGGGGTAGGGGTACCATTTGGAGGAGGAAAAAATATAGCGAAGAAACTCTGCCCATTTACGTAATCCATTGTCCCAACCCTTCAGCCTTTCCTCATGCCAAAGGAGATTTAACGCAAAGCAGTTGGAGGACAAAAGAAGAGGAGCCCAGGATTAGGTTCAAGGAGCGGTTGCTGGTCTCATCTTTGTTGCAAGTTGATTCACTTTCAGTAATAAAAGAATACTTTTCCCGTCCCAATGCATGAATTGTCTATGGTTTGATTAATTTATGCTTGATTTCTAACCCTTGAGTATAGAAGTAGCATGCATGCATAGTTGTTATTTGTCTTGAGTGCAGGTCATCTGTGGAAGGAGCAACGCAAGCAAGTGGTCAAAGCGCAACGGAGGATCTACATTGAATGTCGGTAATAAGGTTGGTAGTCCTTTTCCATGCATTTACTGTGAAAGAGGGGTTTAAATCTTGGGTTGTAGGTAATAAAGTAGTTTCTTTTCGGTCAAAATCTACATGCAAGTCTGACCCTAGTTTACTAGTCCGTAGGGTGTTTTTCCCAACAACAGAATTAGTGACCATACTGGGGAGAATACTCTTTAGGGTTTCTGGATTTATTTAAGTTTTTGGGTAGTTTAAAGATTAGGTTTTCTGTTTTTCTTTGCCTGTCTTTTTCTATAAGGTCTGAGCTAGCAGGGAGCCTGGCTTTCCATACTAGTTTTCCCTGAATTTTGCTTGACGGTAGTTGTCGGGACACACAGAAGTACACGCGGCCTCCAAAAGGCCTGCACGCATGTACCCGCGCCCTATCCTCCTACAGCCCGCATGTGAACACCAGTTGTAGAGATAGCAATAGCATGTAGGGGTTCAGAGAACTTTAGAGGCAGTCCTCCTCTTCCCTGTCAGAATTATACATTCTCAGGGGGTTTTCTAGAATCCTCTCTGAGTCTTGTTGGTTCACAGTCCTATCTCATATTGCTTTTTTTGCCTTATTATTCCTTGCATTATTTGTCTTTTCTGTTAGAAAGAGCGTCCAAGCCTTCAAGGGACCCTGGTTATCAATACTAGAGGCCTCTTCCTGGTCTGGACTACTTGTTTTCTTTTTTTCTTAGAATTTAGACATACATGTGGCCTGTACAAGGTCAGCCCGCGTGTACACGCTTCCTATCTCTCCTCAGCACGCGTGTTGTTTTAGTGACAGTCGTGTGCTTGACAAGCTACTTTTTGTTCAGGGTGGGGCAGTCATCCACTCCTTTGATAAGAAGTACTCCTCTCAGGTGTTTGAGTCTAGGATTGAACAGTCGGTAGGTTAGGTCATCTTACCCTTAGCCTGCTTTTTCTCAGTTGATAGTTGACAAAAAAAAAAAAAAAAAAAATTATGGTTTTTAGACAAGCGTGAGATTCTTTGTTTTTGTTTTTATTGCCATTGTGTGATTCTTTACTCTGATTCTTTGCGATCTGCGCTTTAAGCCAGAATTTGTCTTTCTTGGTTTTGTGCTTGTCGGTATTTTCCCTTTGTTGCTTTACCAGCACTTAAATAAATAAAAAAAAGTCTCTTTTCATTTTCTTCTTTGGTTTAAGAGTGTGTTTCTGCATCATTAGATAGGGAGAAGTCTTTTATTTCGTAAGTTTTTGCAGTGCATTTAGAGCATAAGTAGCTCATAGTCGAGCGAAATTCCTTTAAGTTTGTTGTATAAAATCTTAGAAAAATTGAAAAGAAAAAGAAATCTTTCTTTGTGAAGAGTTGTTGAAATTTTGCATTTAGTAAAAGTCTTTTGTTTCCAGCTTTTTTCATTCATTTTTTCTTTCGTCTTTACACATCATCAGTCTCACCCTCATACCCCTTGACGTAAGAAAAATCCATAAAAGCAACGCTAATTTAAAATCTACTAGACTTTTTGTTTGTAGGGTTCACAAACTAGTTCAGGACTAGGGCCTTGGATTAGGTTGGAGAGGAAACTCTCCAAGGCCATTCAAAACCAAACATTAGAGTCTGTGATAGGGAGTGTCTAAGTCCAGTTTCATGGAATATATCCGGGACCCCCCTCTAACACAGGGGATAAACACGAGGTTGCGTGCAGAAAGGTAGCGGAGATAGCCCCTCCAAAGCCAGACCAATCGTAGTGGAGAACACATATCGAGGGCTTGTCTTGGGATTCCGTCGTTTGCATTTTCCACGGGCCTTTGTGGGTCTCGAATCCATTCGAGGTCCTCAGTTTTCTTCTAGATCATTTTCTCTCGATACCCTTGACAGGTTTCGGGCTTGATACCCTGCTCATTGTGGTCTACCCGACTTTCGACTGTACCCACCTGGTGATTGTTCGCGTGTTGGCAACCTAGTTGCCAATCTTTTTAGGGACATACACATGTGACTACAGGGGTATACCGCGGTACCTAGGACAGACATCGGGCCATTCTTTGTAGAGTATACCCGGACGGTGATTCTGTGTTCGAGTTGTACTTGCACCGGTAAGTTTGCCTAGTGTTGGTTGTTGTAATTGTTCTTCTAAATAGTTTAGTGATTGCTTGTCCTATCTCTTAGGGGCTTCTTTTTAGTGTGTGTTACTTTTGAACGTGTAGAATACCTTAGCGTGTCTTGGATCTTCTCACACAGTGGAGGATCCCGAGCTCCACCTGTCACGAAGGCTTCTGGGCCTGCCGTCGGTTACACTAGAGCCACCCCTGCCACCATTAAGGTGGAAGCTAGACCAACAAGGGTCTTTCGAAGCAACCGGGTTACAAACCTTTGTGCTCGAACAACTCCCGGAGGAATCAACCACTGCTCTTGGCTCAGTTGAAACCCCAACCACTGATACCTGGCCACCGTTTATTGCACCAATCCAATTTCATGAACGCCATTCAATGCCTCACATAGCTATGGAAACAAACGCTATTACTTCTTCTGAGAATTCTTCCATTCCCACCACAGTTGCTACCACAGGAGAATCATCTCCTAACTTACCATCGTCGGTCTGAGCCACCATGGTCTCGGTCGCAACTACGTCGCATAGTGGACCCAACCCGTCTATGGCGGCGGCCACAACCCCCTTCACACCTAGTACGACAGGCCCTCCGTTCTCATACGGTATGCCTAGTTCGGGTACAAGTCCTGCACTAACCTACTCCACTTTGCAGACTTTGGGTATGGGGGCAAGGAGCTCTAACACTCCTCTGCAAGGTACACTTGGGGGCACTCATGTCCCTTTTAAGGCTTTTCCTTGCGTAGGAGTTCATATCCCTCCTTCGTCCCCTTCGCTTGGTGGTCCGCATCAGCAGTCCGCCAGGCAGCCTACACACACTAGTTTATTTGGAGCAGGGAGTCAAGGAACCCCTACGCATAGTACGTCGGTAGGTTCGACACCGTTTGTTTGGAACAGGACATTTGGTAACAACACTTTCTCATCCACTTCTTTCCCATCTGGGAGCAATCCCATTTTTGGACAATCTACTCCTGCACAGGGTATTATTCCTGCGCAGGGGGCACATATAGTAGGACCTTGGAACTCAAGGCAAGTATCCGTTCCCTCCTCTGGAATGTCATTCTGGGGTAATTCTTTCCACGGTCAATGGAACCCTGGACAGACTACTATGCCTCTCCCATCAGGACTGGCATGGGGTAATCCTTCACAAAGTCCTTTGAACACGATGCATGTCCAACACCCTATATCCTTTATGGAAAATCAGTCGATGATGTCTCCATAGATGCAAAATCCTTACGCTGGTCAGGGCCATGGTTTCTACCAGAATCCGAGCCAGCAGCCAAACTTTTCCTGGCAACCTGGTGCCAGTTAAACTCCAAGACCCTTTTTCCCAGGTTATCAGCAGCAACCCAAACTACCATTCCTGGCAACTTCACACTTGCCAGATTTGACAAGGTTGTTAAATGATCCTATTTGTCACGATCCACATTGGCCTCCTATGCCAATGAAGTTGCCTTCGGACATTCCAAAGTTTGAGGCCAAGCCTAATGAAGATACAGGTGATCATGTGACTACCTTCCATCTTTGGTGTTCATCTAACTCATTGAAATATGACTCTGTATAGTTGCAATTGTTTCAACGTACTCTTATCGAGAGTGTCGCGAAATGGTACATCGAGCTCAACCGCTCAAGATACTCTTCTTTTGGCGAACTGGCAATGGCCTTCCTTAACCATTTCCAGTTACCTGTGAGATATGACGTTGGCACAGAGCTACTCGCCAATTTCGAACAGACAACAACGGACCATATCTCTAATCATATCCGAGAGTGGAGACACCGAAAGAGTCTAATCAAAGTACCAATCCCACTATCATTCCTGCTTGAGTGGTTCCTTAAGTCTTTGGTACCACAGTTATCCAAAGACGTCGCGACTTCCGAATTTTTCTCTGAAGAAGATGCCATCATGAGGGCTCAACAGTTTGATCTCATCTATTCTCAGTCTGGTTTATTATACAACATCTTGCCCGATGCGCCACGTTCGATACTGGATAAAACTAGACAAAGAGTTGGACCACATGCCGATGGTATTGTTGGTTCAGCACAAACCAAGCCTGTTGAGCAATTGACAAAACAGTTGCAACAGTTATCCATACAACACACATCGGCTAGCCAAACTACTGCTTTGGTTGCCCCCCCTACCCAAACGTCGGACGTACACTCCGTGCAGTCGACTAACCCAAAGGCCACCCAGCAGCCTGAAGGGAAGAAAAAACAACGAAAGAAGGGTAAGGGAGATAAAAAACCCACTGATAATGCTGGCAGGGACACTACAGAAAAATGGAAGGCAAGGTATCCGTGCAACTTGTGTGCGGAAGACCACCCGACCCATCTTTGTCCTCGACTTGCAGAGGCCCAAAAGTTTGTCACACAGCAACAGCAGGCAATGTTGACTAATCCTTTTCAACATGGGCAAAATTTAACTCAAGCCTCTACAAGTACAGAAGGGGGTAGCCAAGAAACCTGCCCTCCTCCAAACAATCCCTAATCCGCGAACGTATATATAGTTAGGGGTGATGCTTTCATAATGATTAGAGTGCATGACTATAGTAAACCAAATGCTTCTGAGAAGGGTAAAGAAGTTGATCTCCCATATCTTCCTCTACAGATCGAGAAGACGTTGGGAGAAACAATGACATGCATTCCAAAGGGTGCATTTAAAAAAGCTTCTCACAACCCAAACGCAAGGGCCACCCAGAATTACTCTGTGGTGGAGGATTTATCACAAACCCCTTGTGCGATGTCTGCTTTGGAGGTCCTCCAACGCTGCCATGCTCAGAGGAAAGCCTTGTTAACCGCTTTGGGCTCTACTGAGACTTGTAATCCGGGTACCATCATGTTAGATACAACTGACTTAAAACCTCGTCTGCCTTACCACGTAGCGTTTCAAATAGTAGTGGCTCATCCCACGAAAACTTTTACATGGAATATCTTATGCACAGTGGTCAACGAGGGCGCCTCGACATGCGTTATGTCGGTAGGATGTTGGAAGGCCATTGGCCAACCCGCTTTGTCTCTATCACCTACTCTCCTCACTGCTTTTGACGGTCGTTCTTTCCGACCACATGGCATCGTTCCTTCTTTCCCTATGCAGTTAGGAGGGAAGACCGTGTGTGTCGAAGTAGAGGTAGTCGATGCTCCCCTCAACTATAACCTCTTGTTAGTATGGAGTTGGACTTATGCTATGCAAGTTGTGGTTGCTAAAGTTTTTTGAGTCTTGTTGTTTCCACACGAAGGCCGGATAGTGACCATCGATCAATTGTCTTTCTCCAGACCTGACCCAGCTTTGGGGGCATCCACGGTCCCAATGATAGATAATCCTCAACCAGGTGTTGTTAACGTAGGAGTTGGTTTGTGCCCATCCTTGATGGGTACCTTCGATTACCCACCTCCTCACGATGATGTCAAATTTATATCTAATGACCATAAGGTTGAGATTTTTCAAGTTTCGTCGTTCCGCATGACTTACTTTGAGGATCCTTGGATTCTTCCTTCCCCATCAGCCACGATGGATGAGACAGGGCACTCAGGCATGTATGTTCCCTTGTCGTTCGTTGAAGTAGCGTACTCTTTAGTCCAGTAAGCTTCAGCTAACCCTGATCCGACTCCCACACAAGAGTTAGATCCACTTCTAGAGACTATTTGGGCTCAGGGTTTTCTTGCTAACATTGATTCGTTAGACTTAGTCTTGCCTTCTGACGAAGCAGTAATCGAAGCAATGACTAGTCCGGACAAACCTTGGGAAGATCTTCATCATAGATCATATTTCCTCCCAGAGTTAAGCCGAATCGAGGCAGGAGAATTCACTGTTACCATGACAGGAGATCAGCCATGTCCTATTAATCTCTTAGCTACACAGGAAATTTATGCTGAGGGAAATATGGCGACTATCGTTGAAACCATACCCATCAACATCTCCCGAAACCTTGGCGTCGTGGAGAATGTCTTTGTCGGAGTGGACTGCTCCCCCGAAGAGATTCAAATTTATACGGATCTTTTCAAAGAATTCTGCGACGTTTTTACCTGGTCTTATGAGGAAATGCCAGGTATCGATTCGAAAATAGTTGAACATGAAATCACAACGTATCCTGATGCCAAGCCTTTTCGAAAAAAACTTCATCCAGTTAATCCTAAGAAATAAGCAGCCATCAAGATTGAGGTTGAGAAATTGCTAAAGGTAGGTTTCATTTATCCTATTCATTTGACTCAATGGGTGTCAAACCCCGTGTCGGTCAATAAAAAACAAGGCATGATTCATGTATGAACCGATTTCCGTGATTTGAACAAGGCATGTCCCAAAGATAATTTTCCAACACCATTCATTGACCAGATCATTGATGAATGTGCCGGTTGTGAAGCCTTTTCGTTCATGGATGGTTTTTCAGGGTATAATCAAACCTGAAGACCAACACAAAACGACATTCATTTGTCCGTGGGGTACATTTGCATATCGTAAGATGCCTTTTGGCCTTAAAAATGTTGGAGCCACATTCCAGCGGGCCATGTCTTTTGCGTTTCATGACCTCAAGCATATAGTCGAGGCCTATCTAGATGATTTAGCATCACGCTCTCGCAAGTGAACAGATCATCCCATGCACCTTAGACTAATCTTTGAACGTTGTTGCTACTTCAGGATTCACTTGAATCCAAACAAGGGCAGCTTCTGCGTAACGTCGGGACGTTTGTTAGGTTTCATCGTATCAACAACAGGGATCATGGTCGATCCTCTTAAGGTGGAGGCAATAATCCAGTTTCCCCCCCCACGCACAATCTTACAACTTCAGAGTCTACAAGGCAAGGCAAACTTCTTACGATGCTTCATCACCAACTATGCTAAAATCACCAAGGGCTTTATGTGTTTATTAAAGAAAGACATTCCTTTTTTCTGGGACGAAGCTGCTCAACGCTCTTTCAACGCATTAAAACACGCCCTCACAACCGCACCTCTACTACGGCCACCTAACTATAACAAAGATTTCTTATTATATCTGGCTATCGCAGAGTCAACCATAGGCATGTTTTTAGTTCAGGAAGACGATTCATTTTTAGAATACGTGATCTATTACCTGAGCCGAGGCCTCGTAGGACTGGAACTCAATTATTCTCATATCGAAAAACTTGTGTTGGCAGCAGTTCATGTTGTTCAACGGTTATGTTACAATGTTATGTTTCACAAGACCACTGTCATTGTTGTCGTGAATCCATTACAGTACATGTTGACACGATGAGTTATAGGTGAAAAAATCAGTAGGTGGATAGTCATTCTCCAAGAATTTGACTTAGACTTCGTTTCATCAAAGTCCAAGAAGTCATTGGTCTTCGCATAGCTTATTTCGAAACTTCCAGTTGAGTCAGGTGACGTTGTGCCTGAGGAATCGCCTATCCGGGGGTATATGTTTTTGATTGCATCTTCAGACCCCTGGTACGAAGATATACTTATCTATCTCTAGACTTTGAAGTGCCCCACCTCTGCTTCTCGTGACGAGCATCGGCGGATACACCATCAGGCCAAGAATTATCTCATACTCGATGATACGTTGTATCGGAAAGGTGTAGACTGCATCTTGCGTCGATGTCTCACTCATGAGGAGGCCATCATAGTGCTCAATGATTTCCATACTGGAGCTTGTGGCAGTCATTTATCTAGGTTGGCAACAACCCAAAAGATTATATGAGTCGGTTACTTCTGGACGACACTTATCAAAGATTGTATCGAATCGGTCAAGAAGTGCCATCCATGCCAAATCTTCTCTCAGAAGATGAGGGCACATCCAGCTCCTATGTTTCCTGTCATCACAATTGGTCCCTTCACTAAGTGGGGGATTGATTACATTACATGCAACCCCCCGTCAGCAAGGGGGCATCGCTATATCTTCGTAACTGTCGACTACTTCACTAAGTGGGTCTAAGCTATGCCAACATTTAAAGATGATGGAGAGACTGCAGCTCTCTTCTTATTCAACCAGATCATAGCAAGGTTTGGCGTCCCGAGAGAGATTGTCACTGACCATGGTAGTCACTTTCAAAACCAAATGATGACCGAATTAACATCAAAGCTTGGGTTACGGCAGGAACATTCATCACCTTACTACCCCCAAGCCAATGGGCAGGTGGAAGCTGTAAACAAAACTCTTGAGACTATTCTACAGCGAACTATCAACTCAGCCAAGTCAAATTGGCATTTGATGTTATACTCGGCATTATGGGCTTACCGAACATCTGTTAAGACTGCAACCGGTTTCTCACCTTTTCAACTCATTTACGGGCTGGAGGCAGTCTTGCCCATCGAATGTCAAATCCCATCTCTCAAATTTGTAGTACAGTTATTGCCAGACACCTCTCCGCTTGAAGAACGGTTAGTACACCTTGAGAAGCTTGATGAGCAGTGTCGTGATACGGCCTTGGCCAACGACGCTCATAAACATAAGGTCAAGTGTCAATATGATAGGTCCGTTCATCCTCGGATTTTCTCTAAAGGTGACCTTGTCCTGGTCTACGACCAAGACAAGGACCCCCTGGGGGCAAGAAAGTTTAAACCCATGTGGTTCGGACCCTTCATTATAAAAGAGGTATTAAAAAAGGGCGATTATCGTTTGGTTGATTTTGAAGGGAATGCTTTGGCGGAGCCTAGAAATGGGCTCTACCTCAAGAAGTATTACTCATAGACAAGTCATTGTGGGTAACTTTTTGTAACATATGTATAGTCTTTGTACTACTACTTTTTAAGTTTCTTTTAAAGTGTTATGGACGTGTCATTGATGTTATCTTTCGTCAAATATGGCAGATTTCAAGTGAGTCTGAGGTGTTCGTTGGGTATGCAAACGGTGCTAGTCGACACACGCAGAGGCTTGCCTCCGCAGCTTGGGTAATCTTTACACCACAGGGTCAGTTGTTATCTTCCGGAGGTATATACTTAGGTGACACCACAAATAATGTCGTCGAGTATAGTGCAGTTATTGAGTTGCTTCGTGACACCTTGTCATTGGGTATCTCTCATCTCCGAGTCTATCTCGATGCTCAATTGGTTGTGTCGCAGCTAAACAGAGTATATCGGGTTCATGATCCAACTTTACACCGACGATTCCTTAGGGTACGTCTCTTAGAACGAAACTTTGATTATATCACATGTTTTCATGTTCCTAGGAGATTAAACCAAATTATAGATACTCTAGCTAATCAAATTTTAGATTGGCATCTTGCCCACATATAACAGAACATGGACATAAACATGTAAATACATTTTTGCACACAAAATCCATAAGACACAAAAAGATAAAAACCATATATAAACATCATAAAATAACTAGAGTACATAGATGGATGCAAGCGCCTCAAAAATGGGAATAGTAAAGAGTCATCGGGCTTATGCCCTCAAAAAATATATACAAGTAGGTGCTTGTGGCACGTAAAAAAGTCTACGTCTGTTCAGGGCCTATGGGCCCTGTTATAATCATCCACAGCACGGGCTAAACGCCTAAACAATCGGACCCATGTCTGAGGTGCCCCCACAACATGAGGCTACATGGATGGCGGCAGGTCCTCTATCTCTTCCATCGGGACTGTGCGAGTGAGCGCAGTGAAGTTCCGCTCAATTCGCCTAAGGACTCTCTTGGCCTCTCCGATTGGGAGGTTCCCTGCTACTGCTGCTCCCCCAGCGATGACAGTCGTGGTTTCTGGCCGTGGACGACGCCTGTTCCGTGCATAGTCGGCAGGTCGCATGGGTCCCACATCTGCATGCAACAAACGTTTACCCGTCAAATACTCTGGCATACAAAAAAATGATGTATATAAAAAAAAAAGACATAAAAATTACATATGCAAAAAAAAACTACAAAGGTGGAGACTTACCCATCTCCCCTCACTCCTCACCAGGAGGCACGGGTATCTCAGGATCTCTCGAGAAATCTATCCCTGCATACGGGTAGTCCTCAATAACAGGGATCTGTCGTGAAAGTCAAGCAACGAAATCATCGTCGAAGGACTCAACGGTCCTTCCACCACCCTGTCGTGGCAGTAACACTGGCCATCTACACACTGTAGGGAAAGAGGCTTGATGTCCTCGTACTACAACCCGAGGACTGAAACTCAAAACTCTCTCAAAAAAGAACGAACACAAGATGGTCCCAAACCCGAAGTTCCTCTGTGTCCACTGTCGGCAATCTGTCAATTGCCTCTTCATGCACTCGAGCAATGTGGTACTCCAGTCAAAAATTTGTGCATTCATGCACTAGATAGCACAGTTCATTTGTGCGCGTGAAGCCTGATGCAAGACTATTGAGCCGGTAATCAGCCCAATCAGTAAATATATAGTCCGCAGTGCTAAGTTAGTAATCTTGCTAATGGGTACCTGGGAGCCCGCAAGTTCGGTCCCAACCTCACAATGCTCAGCTATCAATTTTGAGATCTTACTCGGCCCTGCAGGAAAAGTCTGGAAGTTGACTGGTTCCCCTCTCCTTGAGAGGCCAGTCAGAAAGTAAATATCATAACTGGTGGGCACCAGTGATTGCCCCTCTAGCATAAATGCATCTGCATCAGGATGCCAGTAGTCGATCAAGGCGTTCAGTAGCCTTGGTTGTGTGCACATAAATGGACATAGAAAGAATTTGAGTAAACCCCATTGCATTAACATGGCCACAACATTCGGATCTGTAGCAACCAACTCATTGATTGCCTCATGCTCCCTCTCCCTCCACTGGACATACATCCTGCCAACACAACAAGGTAAAGGAGAGTCAGTACTTCCTTTTAGTTTTCTTTTTCATCATACAAGGGGGGTACACGCGGGCTGTAGGGGTGACAGTCGCGTGTACCTAGGGCTGACCTTTTTAAGGTCGACGCCCACCCAAAAAACCAACTAAATAACTAAATTGAAGTATTGAATAGCTAGATAAGGGAGTTTGTACTTACTTGGTCCAAGCAGAAGTTTGTTTCGTCCACTGTAGCTCCCGGAATCACTATCTTTGGCAAAGAGGGTCTTTTGGCTCCAGAGTCAATTTCCAAATCAGCAATGGTGATAATGAGCTGCCAGCTTCTATTTATAGACTTTTTGGCCTCTTTTTGTCACTTGTTTGGCCTCCCTTATTAGTTTCTTTATACCAAAAACCATTTAGAGTGATCCAGGAGTTATATGGGAGGGATTTGATCAGGTATTGGGACAATTTTTTTTGAGTTTCGAGAAAATATTGACGGTCCATAAAAATAAAAAATAAAAATAAAAAATCAACTTGAGCATATAGGTTAGGTTATCACCCCAACTTTTGCATCTCGTTGTCTTTTTCTTCTGCTATAGGATCGATCCCATCCGGTTGTGACGCAGAACCTTCATATCTGCTCTAGAAGTGTCACAACTTGGTGGTAGAGCTTACCAGAACATGGATGCCCTAGGTAGGTCCTGGTTGCATTATGGTGTCCATGCCATTTCTAAAACAACTGTAGGCTCAGGAGTCGGTATAGTCTTTCCTGAATATGAGTTTGAGCCTCATTCGCATGGGTCTTTTTCACTCTCTGTCTTACCCTCAGGACTCCCAAAAAATAATGGGTCTCCTTTTAAGCCCTTTTTAGACCCTCTAAACATGAAAAGATTGTCGAGCGACCTTGTGGCCTTTAACGCTCGTTAAACTGAAATATGAAGTCGCGTCTGTCCGGCGGTAGTTTACCCCTTTTTCAGTCCGGACGGTCAACTGTACAAACAAAGGTATACTCTATCGAAATCCCATTCTTTAGAAGAGTATCCTCAGGTATAATTTTATTCCTTTTTCGGGCCTAAGGGACTAAATTTATGAAAAAGAAACCCCCACGGAGTCCATAGTTAAGCTCTTTTCAGACTCCCTAAAATTGAAAAGATCGTCAAGTGACCTTATTGTTTCACACTCGTTAAATTGGTCCAGAAGAATATTCCTGATGAAGTCCATAGTTAAGCTTTTTCCAGACTCCTTAAAAGTGAAAAAATAGTCGAGTGATATTGTCCTTGTCACACTCCTTAAAATGGTTTTGAATTGACGTCTAATCGGTGCTAGTTTATCCCTTTTTCGAACCGACTAGACTATTGTCGAAAAAGGTACCCCAGTAGAGTCTCCTTTTATGCTTTTTCAGACTCTCTAAATATGAAAAACCACTGAGTTTACCTTCTCTGGGATCGTTAAACTTACATCGAAGGACATTACCATTGTGTGTTTTATCAACCGCATTTGCATACCTTATCCACCAGCCTTGTGACAGTTTGCTTCTGCGTCTTAACACCTTTGGCCGCCAGAGGATTTTCCCCGAGTATCATTTTACCAAAACATCAATCTTGTCCTTGTGCCTTGAGCTTGTATGTTTGTAGTACTCGTTCCTCCATTGTAACGTAATATTCCTTTATTCTTTTTTTTCAAAAATTATCAAAAAGAACAAAAAAATCAAATATACCCCAAAAAGAGGATGGGAAAAGTATTTTCTTTATTGGCAACATAATGAGTCGCCCTTGGATAAAGCACATCTGTTCGTTTGATCATCAGACTATGGGATGTAGTACGACCTTAGGAATCTTTTCTCGCTATATAGAGTTGTGTCCTCCACCGTTTGGTTACTCTTCCAAGCATATGGAGAGTTTATGTTGCCTCCTGCTTCGTAGACTTATGATTAACATATATGTTGCCTAAGTCTTATCACTTGTCGTGCTATTGTCCAAGGGAAGTTTTTCACTAAGCCTGAGTCGGCCCCTCTACAATATGTCTCTTGTCCGCAATACCCAGCCATCTTAAACGTCCAATCAAGTCCTTGTTCGAAATCACTGAAGCCTTCAGTCCGATCATCAATATTATCAAGTCCATAACCAACGAGCCGTCGAAGACCTCTGGGTAGTGCAGTCGTACACTCATATTACACTCCTACCTGGGTTTTAGAAGATTTTGAAGTTGTTGCTCGAGCTCTAAAGTACATCCATCAGGCCGAATCAGCTTCTGGAAGATGGATACTCTAGATGTATATCTTTCTGATTTCGAGATGTAGCTCCGTTGTGTATTATACATGACTACTCTTTATAGTTATTTGAGATGGATCTACAGTGTATTTGATTGGTACCCATGGTTCTATTTTATCCTAAGCATGGGTATGCCCACCTCGGTGAGACATTTGTTTTTTTGCAGACGGCACCTCCTGGTTCCTGATCCTTGGGCTCAATCATTTGGCACATCAGTAAAGATTGGTAATGTCTTTCGGCCATCAGATGCTCTTCTGACCTCACACATTAGGGGGCATCTATTATAACCCTAAATTGCACCACACATGCTTACCTGGCATCAGGCCAACTCATATCCCTTCTTTGCCAAAACTCTGCTGAACAACTCTTTGAAAATCCTCTTGTATCAAGGCCCACACGCCCTAACCCATTACTACACGCGTGTGCACGCTAGCTGACTCACTACAGCCAGCGTGTACCTAACAAAGCATGAAAAAAGGAAAGTTGCCGACGGAACAAAAAGCTATGGGTCAGTTAACTGAAACTCCCGGCCATGCATGGCCAAGAATTCATCCAAAACCCTAGCTCCTTCTAGCCTATAAAAGAAGGGGTAGGGGTACCATTTGGAGGAGGAAAAAATATAGCGAAGAAACTCTGCCCATTTAAGTAATCCATTGTCCCAACCCTTTAGCCTTTCCTCATGCCAAAAGAGATTTAACGCAAAGCAGTTGGAGGACAGAAGAAGAGGAGCCCAGGATCAGGTTAAGGGAGCAGTGGTCGGTCTCAGCTTTGTTGTAAGTTGATTCACTTTCAGTAATAAAAGAATACTTTTCCCGTCCCAATGCATGAATTGTCTATGGTTTGATTAATTTATGCTTGATTTCTAACCCTTGAGTATAGAAGTAGCATGCATGCATAGTTGTTATTTGTCTTGAGTGCAGGTCATCTGTGGAAGGAGCAGCGCAAGCAAGTGGTCAAAGCGCAACGGAGGATCTACATCGAACGCCGGTAATAAGGTTGGTAGTCCTTTTCCATGCATTTACTGTGAAAGAGGGGTTTAAATCTTGGGTTGTAGGTAATAAAGTAGTTTCTTTTCGATCAAAATCTGCATGCAAGTCTAACCCTAGTTTGTTAGTCCGTAGGGTGTTTTTCCCAACAACAGTCACATAACTCCTCACGGTTTGAGAGTTATGGCCTTACGAAGTTGGAGGACCCTCATATGTCATCTAGAAGCCCCAAAAGGTCAAAGTAATCAAAGTGGTTTAAGAGATTTTAAAAGGTAAATAATAAAGTGAAGTGATGA
>ML782634.1:12122-38897 GCA_009831015.1 Picea engelmannii | reverse complement strand
TAAAGTGAAGTGATGAGTGTATTATAATTCAAAGTGAATACAAAATAAATTATTTCAATAATAATTTTAATGGAGAAATTAGAAGTGGACCCAACCCTAAAATAAGGAAAGTGGGGCCAAGTGACCTAAAAGATGTTTTTAAGAAAGTTGCTTGGAGAGTATAAATAAGAGGCAAGGCTCTCTCGTTTGAATCACACTTGAGAATATTGAATATCTATAGGTGTCATAGGTATAAAAATGATATCTAAGCTGAAATTCTAAGGAAAGTGAAGAAAAGAAGGCCGAAATGCAAGGAAGGATAAATTCTTTTGATGGTGCTTTCTAAGGTATATTATTTTCAGGTCATCTCACCATTTTCGCTATAATTTTTTTTCTATAATGATTCAGATCTTGAAATTGCTATGTAAGTGAGAAAACATATCCAAGTATCTGTGGTTAAAATTAATCTTGTGGGTCATTGTATTTTGGGAGTTACACTCTGTGGAAAATAGGGTTTGTGGCTAGTCCTGAAACTAGTCAAAATCAGGTGTTTCGGGTAAAAACATCATAACTCCTTCATAACAAATCCAAATTTAGTGAGACCAAATGTGTTGGTTAGGGTACAGTCTGTAGTATGTTGTGTAATAGTTTCATATCATTTCATCAAATATTTTGTGCGGGGCACGCTCTACAAGGTCTCTCTCTAGAATAAGCCAAAATTCAGCAAGATATGCCATTTTTGCTATAACTCCTTTTTTGAGAGGTTCCAAGTAGTGCCACTTGGAGGAATTGCATAAAACACACTGAAGAACATTGTTTATCAATTTTAAATATTTATACATTACAGGTTCAAAGTTATGATTACTTCAAGTTATGGTTGTTGACTAATCCAAAACAAGGCATGTGAGACTAAAGAAAAGTTTGATGAAAATGCTAGTCTCTTGTTTTTAAAGTTAAGGAAGGTTTGCATGAATGTGATCATATACACCAGGTCTATTACAGAGCTACAAATCAGATTTGGATGATGAAATTGATGAGGGATTTTGGTCGTGGCACATGTTGAGTACATGGTTGAGACAAGTATTTGATGAGTTGACACATACATGAAGTGTATAGTTGATGATGTTGGTACATATTGATGATTCATAGTTGATGAGTAGTTGACACATGATTGAAACATACTTGGTACATGGTTGGATGCACTTGTTTATGGTACAAGTTGATTACAGGTTGGTGCATGGTTGATGCACTTGTTTATGGTACAGGTTGATGCATGGTTGATGCATGGTTCAGATTTATTGGTACAAGTTTACAGCGGTAAATCTCACAGTGATAGTGTGACATTGGTTCCATCATTCTACCTCTACTTCAGGGTGGCAGGACAGGGCAAGGACAGGCGGTTGTAGCCACCTTCCGGTTGTAGACAGAGAACATTGGGGGTTGTAGCCTCCTTCTGGTTGTAGCCAGAGATTTGGGGAGTTGGAGCTTCCCTCAGGTTGCAGCCTGAGAAACTAGGGGGTTGGAGCCTCCTTCCAGTTGCAGATGGAAAACAAAGGAAGTTGGTGCTTCCAATGAATGTGATTCTTCAAGACATATAAGAAAAAGCATTTTGTGGTTTTCTCCCGATATGGGTTTCCACGTAAAACACTGGTGTACTGTGTATGTGTGTGATTGTTTATTTATTACTGCTCATTATTCGATAATAATTCTACATTGATATAACATTTGAAGAAAAGGATTATAATTACGTTATTATTGATTCACCCCCCCTCTCAGTAATCCAACACTATACATATTTTCCAAGACTCTACTACACAACTGTCCATAATGCTGACCCATTTATCACTATACTATCATGAGGTCTTCACAACTACAATTGATTAATTGATGAAACTGTACTTCTCCTAACTGATTTCTCTGGATCTGTCTACTCAAACTCTACAAATAGCTAGAAGGATAGTTCTTTGGTCTGTCACAGCTATCATATAGACTCTCTCTGTCTAATATTCATGTTACCTGGGAGTCTTTAAGTCGGATGGCTCGGAACAATTCCTTCTTTGATGTGTATTCATCATCATCTTCATTGGTAGATTCATCATCTCTCTGATCTATGATTTATTTCTTTTTGTTTGTGGATTCATCGTTCACTACAATGCCTGAAAGTACAATCTATTGAACATGTTCCTTATTTACCTATCCTTCTTTTCTTTCAGTTGTTTTCCAAACCTTTTTGTATCTGACATCTTTCTTTTTCTCTATAGAATTTTTTTCATCTCATTTTATTGTCAATCTTGTGATCTTTGGGACCTAGTCTTTGTTCACATGTTCTTCGTGTTTTCTTATTCATACTTTCTTACATTTGATATCAGTGTTCTCTTTCAAGGAAGTATCGATCATGTTTTTACAATCACTGGCTATGTGTCCATAGTTATGACATTTGTAACATTCAATGTTACATGGGACCACATAGGGATTTCTTGCTTGAATATTTCTTTTATAATCCCTGGAATCTGCAACCTTATGTCCAAAGTTAGTACAATAAAAACAATGACCATAAAAGAAATTTGCATACCTGGGAGTGAATGATATTCTTTGTGGCGTAGTTTTTCTGAATTTTTTCCTTGACTCATCATTATCATGATTGAAGCTTCTTTGTGGCTTGAACATGGATGTTCTTCTTGAAGATGTATCTTCAATAGTTTTCTTAGATTCTGGTTGACCATGATTCCTTCCTTTAAGTACTTCTGCATAACTCTTTCTATTTTATTCATTCTTCTTTTCTAGCAACCTAGAGTTCTTCTCTTCATTATCTATAACTGATGTGGATGTTTCTGTGTCTTCAACGTTCTTGTTGAGCTTGACGATTTTACTTCTCAATGTGAAAACTTCTTCTTCAAGCTTCTCAACCTCTTCTTCTTTCTTCATTATCTGAGACTTTGTGACTTCTTCTATTCTTTTCACTTCTTCAAGCTGAATTTTTAATGTGATTATTTATTCTTCGAGTCCTTTCTCTTCTTGACCAAACTCTGCCTCAAGATGGTTTAGATCATTAATTCTTTCCTGAAGATGATCTGTCAATATCTTCTCTCTCATTTCTGCTTCTTCCTTCTGTGCTTCTATGTTGGCTTCCAAATACTGGTTTTGATATTCAAGATTTTCTTTGATGTTTCTGGCTTCTTTTAGCTAAGTTCTTAAATTCTCAATGACCTATTGGGATTCTTCAAAAATGTGAAAACTTTCCTTTTGTTTCATCAATTCTTTCTTGAGTGACTTTTTTTCTTCTCTTAGTTCATCTAAAGCAATAATCAATTATGCTTCATAAATGTCTTCCTTTTCAATTAGTTTTTCTGTCTCATTTCCTTCATGGCATTCTATTTCAAGATGTCCGCGTTTTTCACAATTAAAGAAAAACAACATACCTCTAGTGATTATGTACTCTTCATCTTCTGAATCTGTTTGACATGGTGAACATAATTCTTCTTAATATGTATCTGCATCTTCTTTGGCATTTTTTGAATCTTCAATGGGTGAAGAATATATGTCATGTAACTTATCCCAAAGTTCTTTGGCTGATGAACATTTACCAACCTTTTCTCTTATCGTATTAGGTAATCCTTCCCAGATGAAATCCATTGTTATTTTGTTATTCTTCTTCAATTCCTTCTTGGCTACAGTCTTTGCCCTTTTTGAACTATCATATCCTGTAACAACTAATAGCCAAATATAATGTCCATGTGCCTGTAAAAATACTTTCGTCCTTATGCTCTGCATCTCATACTTTAAACTATTCTGACCATTAAACATTGGTACTCCGTTCTCAAAATAATCCATGATATACTTTCAGTGGTTAAACTGTTTCCTGAAGGAACTTGCTCTGATACCAATTGTTAGATTACGGAGAGGGGGGGTGAATCAGTAATATATCAATTCAATCATTTTTAACCACAAAATGAAAGTGTTATATCAATGTATCATTATCATCCAAACAAACAATGAACAAATGAGCAATCGTACACATACACAACACACCAATGTTTTTAGGTGGAAACCCAAAGAGGGAGAAAACCACAGAATGATTTTTCTTATATGTCTTTAAGAATTACATTCATTGGAAGCACCAACTTCCTTTGTTTTCCAGTTGCAATTGGAAGGAGGCTCCAATCCCCTAGTTTCCCAGGCTACAACCTGAGGGAAGCTCCAACTCCCCAATTCTCTGGCTACAACTAGAAGGAGGCTACAACCCCCTATGTTCTTCGGCTACAACCGGAAGGTGGCTACAACCACTTGTCATTGCCCCCGTCCGACCGCCCTGGAATATGAGTAGAATGATGGAACCACTGTCAGACTATCACTATGAGATGTATTGTTGTAAACCTATACCAATCAACCTGCACCAAACAACTTGTAACAACCTGTACCAATAATTTGTTCCAACATGTACCATACATCAACCTATACCTCAACCTATACCATAAACAAGTGCATGAACCATGCAACAAACCTGTACAAATATATTGTCACAATAACATGTCCAATCAACCTATCACAACAACCTGTCTCATCAATCTTATCAACCAAATCAGATTTAATCACCAAGATCAATCACCAAGACAAATCTCAACCATATGCATAATATCACCAAGGCGTGCATCAACCAAGCATATCACAACAACTCATAATCATCACCAAGATCAATATGTGCTTCTAATAATATACCAATACAAGTGTGCTACATCATCCATAAACCATGTGTCAATAATACTACTAACAAGTGCCCAGCTATACACCTCATGTATGTGCCAACTCATCAACTACTTGTCTTAACCATGTACCCAACATGTAACTCAACCAAAATCCCTCATCAATTTCATCATCCAAAACTAATTTGTAACTCTATAATAGACCTGGTGTATATGATCACATACCTGCAAATCTTTCTTAACTTTAACAACAAGAGACTATCATTTTCATCAAACTTTACTTTAGTCTCACATGACTAGTTTTGGATTAGTCAACAACCCTAACTTGCAATAATCATAACTATGTACCTATAATGAATAAAGATTTAAATATGGTATACAATGTTCTTCAGTGTCTTTTATGCAATTCCTCGAGATTTCACTACTTGGAACCTCTCAGAAAAGGAGTTATAGCAAAAATGGCATACCTTGTTGAATTTTGGCTTATTCTAGAGAGAGAACTTGTAGAGCGTACCCCACACGGAATATTTGTTGTATGGATCTGAAAATTGTACACAAAATACTAAATACTATACTCTAACCAATACATTTGGTCTTACTAAATTTGGATATTTTATGAAGAAGTTATGATGTTTTTACCTAAAACACATGTTTTAGACTAGTTTCAGGACTAGCCAGAAATCCTATTTTCCATGAAATGTAACTCCAAAAATAAAACAACCCACAAATTGAAATTTTTATCACAGATACTTGGATGTGTTTCCTCAACGACCTCCTAATTTCACAGTCTGAATCATTCTAGAAAAAATGTTAATGCCAAAATGGTGAGATGACCTGTAAATAACATACCTTAGAAAGCATCATCAAAAGAATTTATCCTCCCTTGAATTTCGGTCTTCTTTACTTCACCTTCCCTCTGAAATTTGGCTTAGATATCCTTTGGTTACCTCAGTCACTTATAGATATTCAATATGCTCAAGTGTGATTAAAATGAGAGAGTCTTGTCTCTTATTTATACTTTCATGTAGCTTCCTCAAGGGGTTACCTTTTAACCATCTTAACCCACTTTCCTTATTTTAGGGTTAACCGACTTCTAACCACTTGTCCACTTAGTAATTTCTCCATTAAATTTATTATTTAAAAAAATTATTTTTGTATCCACTTTGACTTATAGTACACTCATCACTTCACTTTATTATTTACCTTCTAAAATCTCTTAAACCACTTTCCTTATTTTAGGGCTAACCCACTTCTAACCACTTTTCCACTTAGTAATTTATCCATTAACTTTATTATTTAAATAATTTATTTTGTATCCACTTTGAATTATAGTACACTCATCACTTCACTTTATTATTTAAATAATTGTTTCTTTGCAACCACTTTGACTACTTTGACCTTTTGGGGCTTCTAGATGACTCATGAGGGTTCTCCAACTTCACATTGTCATAACTCTCTAACCGTGAGGGGTTATGTGACATTCCACATACCACCATAAATGGCATGACATGTACTATCCATCCAGAATAGTCTTACCTTCAAATAATTTAAAACTCATACCATTATACATCAAACAAACTTGGGTCCATTACCCAAACCTTTGTGCTACCGGAATTCGCTACTGGACTTTCTTCAAGGGTTGACATCAATGACAACCAACCCAAATAATCAACAACATAAGCATCAAATCTGAACACAAAAACTTGATAACAAAGTTCGTCCCTGGTGGACTACATCTCCGGGTCCTGCTCTCAAATGGGTAGGCTCTTTCATTAACTCAACAAAAGAATTTGGCAACATACATAAGTATACCTCATTCCAAAATCAAGCTACAGAAATAATGCTCATTAGAAAAGAGACAGAACCACTAAATTTTTGGCGTCAAATTACCCAAAAATGATTGTCTCCACACCTCGATCTGACTCTGACACTCCCAGGACCAAGAAAAAATTCATCTCGATTTTTGTGCCCTCTGCAACCTGCATTAATGACTGTACTTGCATAGAAATGCATGCCCAAAAAGGTTGTACGGTGCACACCTCTCCCCTCGGTGGCTGGGAGGATGCAACATTTTAAAAAAAAATTGGTCACTGGTTACAATGTAACCTCCACGTCCTATTGGTTAGGGAAGATATGTTAAGGTGCTTTGTGTGGGAGGAGGTCCCGGTGTCAAATTCCGCGGACTCTCCTTTTGGCTTTGTATTGTTGCATTGTATATATATAAAGTTTTGATCTGCCAATTTTAGTGGGTTCATTAGAACTGTATCCAAATGACATAAACTATGGTTAAGTTTGGCATGGTCCGTTAGATTTGGTGGACTCGGCAAATGTTTTTTTTCCAAATTTTTGTTCACGAACTGTCCTTGAGAATTTCCTACCTACCACGTGGCAGCCTCTGATTGAGCCACGTGGTGACCTCTCACTGGTCCATGCGGCCACCTTCCAAATCATCACGCCACGCCATTCATACTGACTATACAAACTACCACATGGCACGATCCGATTGGTCCACGGGTCGATCGAAAAACACCAAAACCGGGTGACACGTGGCAACCTCTGGTGCTGCCATTTCAGCATGTTGACGTCAGCATTCCATGTGTCACCTTCCTGCTCCTGCCACGTGTGTTGTACAGATGTTGACGTCAACAGTACGGATGTTGACGTCAGTGGTACAGATGTTGACTCATCCCCTACTGACTGGGCTAGGTTGACCAAACTTTGACCGTGAATATATTTCAATAAATTATGTTTGACGAGTCATTTACACCATTAGAAAGCTTGCAACGCGATCATGCCATTTTCACTGAGTTTTGGGAACTTTGAATATTTTCCCTTTCTTTGTCTGTTGAAGCCATTTTGAGCATCCTGAGTTGCCTTTGTGAGTTCTGAGTTGTTCTTCTCCTTCTTTGGATCCATTTTGGATCAATAACCCTAGACGACTCCTCATCAATTGCAACCCATTAGGTAACTGTTACAATCTGCAAACCAAGGCGATTTAGTAGATATTGCAAGGATATGCTCATCAAGAAAATTATCATTAACAAGAACTAATTCACCTTCATTATGAATACTGGAAAGAAAATCTACAACTATATTCTCTTTGTGAGGTCTATCTAATATAGTGATATTAAATTCTTGTAACAAAAGAAGCCACCTAGTAATTATGCCATTAGTAATTGGTTTGTTCATTAAATATCTAATGGTTGAATGGTTAGTGTGGATGAAGATCTTATACCATGTAATATAGCGCCTAAATTTATTGATGGCATGCACAACTGCAAGGAACTCTTTTTCTGTAACTGTATAATTCAATTTAGGGGGTGTCATGTTTTGACTCACAAAATAAATGGCATAGGAAATTTCATTTTCTTTTTGTCCTAGCACTGCTCCTAAAGTTGTATCTAAAGAATCTGTAGATATGTCAAATGGGAGGGACCAATTTGGCCCTCTTAAAAGAGAAGCTACATAAAAAAATTCTTTCAATGTTTCAAAAGTCGTTTGGAAAGGAATATTATAGAAAAATTCATTATGTTTAGTGAGCAGTTTAAATAATGGAGATGCAATTTTCGTGAAATTTTCAATATATCGCCAATAGTAACCAGCATGTCCTAAGAAACTCCTAACATATTTTTGGGTCTTTAGCACTAGAAGCTTTGAAATAACTTCTATCTTTGTCGAATCCACTTTTATTCTCACAGATGATACACAATGACCCAAAATAATTCCTTTAGTCAGTAATATATGGAATTTTTCGTGACTTAATGACAAATTAGTTTCTTGAGATCGGATAAAAAAAAAATCTAAATTTTATAATGCTTCCTCAAAATTATTTCCATGGATAGTGAAATCATCCATATATACTTCTATGCAATCATGGATCAAGTCAGAAAAGATACCTAGAATAGCATGTTGAAAAGTAGCAGGTGCATTGCACAACCCAAAAGGTAGTACTTTGTAGACGTACATCCCCCATGGGCATGTGAATGTTGTTTTATCTCAATCCTTTGGAGAAATCTAAATTTGGCTATAACCACTAAACCCACCAAGAAAAGAAAAGTGTTTTTTTCCTGCTAATGTATATGAAACCTTATCTATAAATGGTAGGGGGAAATGATCTTTCAAGGTTTCTTTATTCAATTCCCTATCATCTACGCAAACACACCATTTACCATTTTTCTTAGGAACAATCACTAACGGATATACCCATTGACTATCATAAATTGGATATATGAAATTAACATTTTTGTAGTTTCTACAGTTCAACTTTTACAACTTCTTTCAAGAGTGGGTTCATATGTCTTTCGGGTTGTCTGATTAGCCTAGAATTATCCTCTATATAAATGTGATGAATACATGCATTCAGATGGATTCCACACATGTTAGTATATTCCCATGTGAATGCACCATAACATTTATGTAGCTTCTTGATTAATTGCTCTCTTTGAAATTCTTCAAGTTTAGAATTTATATTTAAGGTTTTTCCTTGATAAATTTCAACAACGATGCTACTTGATTCTAATATTGGGTTAACAAAATACATTGAACCAGAAATTGTTGATAGAGTGTCCATAGTACAATTTTCTTGAAAAAAATTGTCCAATATATGATCAAAAGTATGGTGCCCCCCATGATATTGAGTAAAATCAGAATTATTGATCAAATTAGTAATTTGATTTTCCTCGATATCATTTTTTAGATTCATAATTTGGTCAATAGTTAAGATAGGTTGTACTACTTCATCATCATCATTTGTATCTTGAAAGAATTATGTGAATTCTAATTCAGTTAAAGCTTTAGCATGTGGATATAAATTGAATTTATGAATTGAATCCCCATGTGCAATTGTCATGTCCCCTGACCTACAACTGATAAAAGCATCAGTTGTAGCCAACCATGGTGTTATATCGTCATTTGACACTACATATGCTCATGATGACTCATTGGCCTCAGTTACATTCATTTCCCTGCTTCCAGGACAAAAATCCCCCTTTTCCTCCCTAAATATACTTTTAAAACCCCATTTTGCTTGATGTACGCGACTTCCTTTAAAGAAACTCGTGTATGTACACTCCTTGCTAGTTAGAAACTTGTGTACATGTTAAATTGACTCAAAAAAATAATAAATCCTGACATTTCGGGAGGATTTGACAGGTTCCCTAGGTTCCTGACCTCCTGTAGCCCATCCATAACTACTCCAACTATCAAAAAGGAGTATAAATTAAAGCCTTCGAGTGGAGGAAAAACGGAAAGGAGAAATGCATCCTTATGCTGGCATTTTCATTATAGCCACGCAAGTCCCCTTTTCCCTTGCATCTGATATTGTCCTTGTGTTGGTTATTAGTCTTCCTATATACTTCTAGGTTGACCCAGATTCAGATCTAACAGGTTTCCAACAAAACCCTCTAAAACTATTGGCCCTCCTGGTAAACCAGAAGGCAACACAACACACAGAAGGTACTACGTAGTCTCACCCGAGATAGTTCTATGGGTGACTTCAATGCTCATATGCTTGCAGTCTAGGAAAGAGTAGGGATATAGGATTGCAACTCATCCTCTAAGGCCTTTATCTGGTTGTTCTCTCTATCATGCTTAATATTCATTCATTTGTTAATTTTATGCATGCAATTTAACTGATCGACAAGATAACAGATCTAACGGAACTATTCATTCATACATTCATCATCTAACTACTTACAGGAGGTAAATATGCAATAAAAACCACACATAACACATGTTTTACCATGGTTCACCCCCTCCTATGTTATGTCCACAAAGATCTAGCTTCTTAGGCTCTTTTATTTAGATTTTTGCAAGATATGGCATTGTGCGCACTACAATTCTGACTATACAATCACAAAACAGGTTCCACAACCTCTTTGAGGCAGACTAGATCGCACCACACTCCTCATCCTGTGATCTAACCCTCAAGATCTAGCTACTTCACTCTCTTACATCTCCACAACTTACAAAAAGGTATCAAATCTTACAGTCGTTCTCCTAGCCAATAAAAACAGTATCCTCTAACATTCTGGAACTACCCATGACCTAGACCTCATAGGTACTTATTTATATTCATTTTCAGCTTATTAGTCGATATAATCTCTTACAAAAACCCTAACCCTAACATGGTTCAATTTTCCTGCATGCGTGCTTTGCATGCTTTCCTCCTTTGCATGCAGCTTTTCCTCGCACATGTTGTTTTTTTTGCTAGTCTTCTTTTTCAAAATTACTCTTTATTCTCCAAGATTGGAATTTTTCTCAAAATTGGCCTGCACCCAATAGACCCCCAACATTGACATGTGGCTTGTTCCAAGACACCTAGGTAGTGCGCACTCCGTCGATAGCCTCTGCTAGGATATGGAACTTTTCTGCAAGTTCCCTTCCTCTTGCCTGGACCTGTGCAGCCTTCTCTGTGAGCGCTTCCAATCCTTGCATTGTAATCTCCTCTCGGATCATTGTTGTGCACTCTACCTATTCTTGCACCATGTTCTTCTTCTCCTCCTCCAACTGTGTGATCATATTCATTGCTTTCTCTTGAAAAGCTTCCATCTGTGCCTATCTTTCATGGCTTTGTGTCTGCGTTGATTTTAGCTCTGCCTGCAACTTCTTCATATCTTGTGTTCTAGCTTTCAGATGCTCTGTGATGCTCATTATATTTTGACTCTGCTTGAGGTATCGGATCATTACACTTATCCTTTCTTCCTCTTGGTCCCACTACTGGACCTGCTCACCTTCCTCCAGCGTTGTCCAAAGTTGCGCTACTCTATCGAATAATCCGGCTATTGTGCTAACTTGTTTCTCCATTTCTTGCATTTGGAGTGCAACTTCTACTTTACTCTACTCTCATACCTCAAGCGGGGTCGTGGGATTGAGCTTCTCTTTGAGCTCCTCGATCTCTTTCCTGTATTGGTCAATTTTCTGCGCAATGAAGATGATCTTCTCCTCTGCACTTATTTCCATTGCCTGCGCGTTGTTGGGGATTCGGTTGTATGACGTTGTCAATCCATGCTCTAACTTGTATGTGTGTTCCTTCTCTTCTTCCTTTTTCGCCATCAGTTGGTCGCCTATGATTTGGAGCATCTTTGTGACTCCTCTACCCACCTCTAGATTTTTGGCATCTATACGGGCTCTAGACTATACTTCCTGCATGACATTGTCTTGTAGTCTGTATAAAGTCTTCGTCAGAATGTACGCCATCACCATCTTAAGTTATTCTACCTCCTGCAAGGGTTTTTCCGTTGTCTCCCTATCGAATCTTATCATTTGACGCGTTATTTTGAATGTTTACCTCCCCTAGACAACAAACTACACAATCTTTTCACCCTCTTTCTACGCAGATGGCCTTTGTGTCTTCTCATGTGGTTGCGGAGTGGCATGTGACTCTATTCAGATCCCAAGTTGTTGAATGTTGTTGTGTACCTCTAGGATATTAGCCACAATCTCTTCCCTCTACACCACTGCAGTCTTGACCACTTCCTCACTCCTATCTTGGAACTTATCCACGATGAGCTCTACATCATCCCATGTGAGAGTGATATCAGGGTCCTCTTTCTCGTACTTCCTCTTCTTGCTCGTGTATTTTCCCTATGCAGGATTTCTTGTCGTCTGTGAGGATTGCACCTCCATTGTTGTTCCCTTGCTTGTTTCCTTTGCAGCCTATGTTGTCTCCTTTCATGCATTTTGTGGCCGAACTATTGTTCTCATTGTTGTGGGCCTTCTCCTTGGCCTTTTTGGTATTGTGCTACTTCCACGTGGTAGGGTTCACATTGTGGTTGTCCTGGTGTTGTCATCCAAAATACATGTTCGGACTGACGAACCTGCTTCGGTCGTCTCTTTGAGCTTGGAGGACTACACCATGCTAGTCCTCATGGATGTTTTTTCTATTGGAAGCTACCACTGTGCAGGCCAATCCTTGATAATCCACTCGAACTCTTCCTCGGTGATGCATTGTTGCATCTTCAACCATTCCTTCTTAAGATCATTTGTAGCTTGGATCCATATGTGATGTCGGGATGCCTTAAATCTATCTATCCCCTATGTCTCATGCGCGACCTCCATCGGTATGTTCCATACATTTGTGGTGCACTGTTGGATTTCTTCTAGCAGCATGGAAAACACAGTTTTGTTTGTCTGATGTGTCTTGTTATCTTTCGCCTGCCAAAGAGATTCATACCTAGTTGCATAACATTTCTTTATCTTGTACAGGAATGTTGAGAACTTAGGCTCCTGCCACCCTTGCAGATCTATTAGTATCATCAATGAGGAGTAATGGAACTCAGTTCCATTGTCCTGCACGTCACAAAAGTCAAGTAAGAATTGGTTCAGCAGGTACAACGCCCAGCTGAACATCATCCCCTTGGTGCATTGCGCTACTACTGCGATTACTCATGTTGGTGCTTCCTCTCTGCGACATTTTCTTAACAACTTGCACTTTATTAGCTTACTGGCGAATATTGTCGCGTTGTCGTTGATATCTTTGATGATGAGGCCTCTAATCCCCCTGGTCGTGTCGAACTGCGCCTTCACTTGTTCCACTAGTTCCTTCTCGCGTGCTTTGTTTTCTAAAAATTATTATGGTTGTGCGTTGACTGTAGGCAATCCTATTATTTTGGAAATTAATGCCACGTCGATATGTATTGGTTTGTCCATCCAAAGAATTCCTCCATGGACCTGGGAGACCAGTTGTTGATGCACATAACGACATTCTTACAGAACCCAAAATGTGGTATGTCCAATAGGTTCATTATACCTGAGTTATACAGCCCCATAATCCATTGCACATGCTCTAGCACTGGCCTTCCTAGGGGTCTAATCTCCCCTATGTTGATCAGATATTTTTCCTCCACCAATTATGGAAACTTAGCCATGTCACACATGTCTTGGTCTGCATACCTCAACCTTGATACCTTCCCCAACATGTCATCGATAATGGGGACTGTGTCTGGAAGAAATGGAAGGGTAATTTCCATACTGTCAGGGGTCTTTCTTTTCTGCCCTGCAGCAAATGTGCATGCTTCTTCTGCTCTTGTGCCCTCTTCTTCCCTAGCTGACTCTGGCCAATTGGTGATGTCTTCGACCAATTTTTGTCTTGTACCTGGGACTGTCATGGTCCCATTGTATCATCTAGTCCCACAACCATCTCTAGGTTAGGGTTTGAACCCTTGTTTCTAGCCCCGGAGCACTACCCTATCTCTCCTTGTTGTGCTGTAAGGATCTCTTCCTCGACCTGCATCGGGCTAATTGATTATGGATTCGAGGTCGTCACATTCTTGAGCTTGACTATATTCTATGGTTGTTGCATCCTCTCTTTGCGCATTTCGCCTTGTCGGGTGACCATGACAAACTGTCCTAGTGACCCAAACTTTTATGGAGTCATCCTTTGAAACTATCACAATCTCAGCTTGCTACTTCGGTGATTGAAAACTAGGGCACAGGTTCTCTTTCTCACTCTCAACTCGAAATTTTCTAAGTGTTGAATAACTCTACATTTTTTCTCCTTTTATAGACTAAGTTATGTTCACTTTTACTTTTTGCGTGCATTTGTGCCAAGTTTAATTTTTACTGCGCATTGTCTTCTGATGTTTGTTGTGGAATTTACTGTGCACAACTTTTCCCCATTGTTTTTGTATTTTTTTTGTTTTCTCTTTTTATATTTTTTTTCCCTCTTTGTCATTTTTATATCCCAGCTTCTACTATAATACACTATGTACATGTTTTCTTACTGTGTTGTAACTTTTAATTGTTGAGAGGTTGATTGTCATTATACAGTTTCAGTCAACTCCCATTGATCATTCCTTTCAATTATGTGTCTCCCAAGTCTTTTAACTATACAGATCCCCCATATGTGACAATCTTCACTTCATATGGCCCCAACCAATGCATTATGAATTTACCCGGATGTTGAAAAATTTATTGTCTTAGAGCAAAACCAGGTCTCCTTCCTTGAAACTCTTCATCTTGATATGTCTATCATTTAAAGCGTTGTCTCTTGCTTTTTGTACTTCTTGATGAAATATTTCCATAATCTTGTCCTCTTCCATTTCCATTAGCCGATTTAATATTTCATTTATTGTGCCTCTTTCTATCATGTTGGTAATTGTTGCTACGCGGAGACTGGGTACCAGAAATTCTAATGGCACTACTGCCTCCTTCCCATACACCAACCTGAATGGTGTCTGTCTTGTGAACTTTTTGCATGTAGTCCCATATGCCCATAGTAATGTTGGTATTTTCAAATCCCAATTGTCCATGTTGACATTACAGATCTTCCTCAGAGCATTCTCCAACATCTTATTGAAGGATTCTATTGTTCCATTTTCCTGAAGATGGTAAGGTGTACTCTTTTGATGATAGAATTCAAACTCCTCAATCGTAGCCTTGATATTATTGTTGATAAAGTGGGTACCTTGGTCACTCATCAAAATCCTTGGACAACCAAATCTAATGATCCCTTGCTCAAACAGGAAGTGTGTTGATGTCTATACGCTGCAATATTTTACCGGTGTTTCTTCTACCCATCTTGTTAAGTATTATGTTGCAGTAATGATATACCTTGCTCCTGACCTTTTTTATGGTGGGTTAATTGGTCCCACAAAATCTATTTCCCATTTGTCAAATAACTGCAAAGTTACTTGTGGTCTTAGAGGCATCTCATACCTTCTGTTAGGTTTACCAACCCTCTGAAAGACATCACATCTCTGGCAATATTCCTTAGCATCTTTGTGAATTGTTGGCCACCATAGTCCTGTGCACAATACCTTCTACGCGGTAGATTTTCCTGCATAATTTCCTCTAGCTATTCCCTCATAAGCTTCTACCAAAATTCTAGGCCTTTCATGTTCTAGTACACACCTTCTCAAAATTCTATTTGCGCCCATTTTATATAAGTGTCCTGCAATCAATTGATAATCTGCAACTCTGACTACCATATTTTTCTTCTGCGCAGTGTTAAACTCTTGTGGCGCAGTCCCTATACTCAAGTATTCAATGATATCAAAAAAATATTCATCGGCTATTTGTACTGAAAATAACTACACATCAGGGAAGTTGTCTTCCAAGTTGGTAAGTTCCTCTCCATTAGTGACCCTTGATAGATGATCATGTCCTACATTCAGCTTCCCTGGTTTGACTATCACTTCAAAATCAAATTCTTGAAATAACAACAACCATCTACATATCCTCCCCCCCAACACCGTCTTGTTGACTAAATATTTGAGGGTTGAATGATCTATGGACATCTTAAAGTGTTTTCCTAGTAAGTAATGTACGAACTTCTAAAGTGCATAGACCATAGCTAGGCCTTCGATTTCTTTAGTATTGTAGTTATGCTCTGATTATGACAGTTTTCTGCTTGCAAATGCTATAGGATGGTCCAAGTATCCTACTCTCGGTTGCACCATAATTGCTCCAAGTGTTATAGTTGATGCATCTACATGCACATGAAAAGTCTTTTCCCAATATGGAAATACTAGAATAGGTGTTGTGACCATATTTTCTTTTAGAGTGTCCAAACCTTGTTGACAGTCCTCATTCCACTGAAATTTGGTATCCTTCTTTAACAATTTTTCCATTGGTGCAGTGATCTGCACATACCCTTTTATAAATTTCGTGTAATAGCATGTATGTCCCAGTGTTTCTCTCAAATAGCGCACTGATTTGGGTGGTGGTAAATTGACAATAACTACAATCTTGGCAAGATATACAGCCCAATAATATTCCAAATGGTTTCCAAAAAATGCATTTTTTTATATTTAGTGATATCTAACACTGACTAGATCTTTCCAACATTAGCCTTAACACTTCTACATGGTCCTTTAACAAACTATATACAGTCCAATCATCTAGATACACTTCTAAAAATTGATGTATAAATTCTTTAAAGGCAACTATTACTACTCTTGAAAATATGGTTGGTGCATTCTTCAACCCAAAAGCCATGACTATGTACTGGTAGGATTCCCATTCTATGGAAAAAGTCGTCTTATACCTGTCTTCTGGGGTTGTCTTGATCTAATGGTAACTTGAGAATCCATCTGTAAATGAGTATGCTTCCTTGCCTCCCACATTCTCTAAGACTTCATCTGTAAAAGGTATAGGGAAAGGGTCATGTAGGAAAGAATCATTCAATTTCCTCATATCTACACAAATCCTTATCCCCCCTTGTTTCTTCTCTTGCACTACCATAGGGCTTATCCATTCAGATTCCTCCATTGGTTCTATAATACCAGCTTCCAACATTATGTCAATTTTTGCTTCCACTTTCTGCTTATATATTGGATTTAGTCTATAAGGTCTCTGTCTGACAGATCTAGCATCAGGTTTGAGAGGGATCTTCATCTCTCCTATCCCTCATGTTATGTCTTTCATCTCTGAAAATGTTGTCATTGTATTTGCACAGTAAATTTGTTATCTTTTCTATTGTTTGTTCATCCCAGCAGTCTCCAATACTTGCCATTTTAGGATTATCAATTGTGCCAATGTTGAATTTATTTACCTTGATAGGTGCAACAAATACTTATGATTCTAAGAATGGACCTTCCACTTCTCTTTCACCTTCAACTTCTGTAATATGAATGTTGTGTGGATCATCTTCATCTGGTGCTTCTTCCTGCATATGATAACATGACAGTAGTTCTTTCATTGTCTGCCTATTTTGTTGTTGATACTCTATGATGAGTTCAATCTCTAGTTCATCAATAAATATTACCCCTCTTATATGTTTTAGTGTTGATTCAATGTTGGGTTTCTTTTGTTCAAATGAGAAAGTTACTATAAAATTGTGTTGTAATGTTGTCCATTTTGCAGTGCCTCTATGCAGTTCCTGGTCTACATACCAATTTTCTGGAATTCCTTCCAGTATATGGATGAAGTGATGAGGCCATTCCTCTGGTGGTGTTATCCTCCATTGTGTCTTGCATTTCTCCAAATGTCTTGCTAGTGTCCCATGTCCATCATATCTTTGCATTTTAGTGCTGCCATGTTCTACATTGAATCTGATGCTCAATAACCTCTTACATTGGTACCAATCCTTAATTGTTTCTTTGTGCGCACCCCATCATCTTGAAAATGTTTCCTTGAGTGCAATGTCTAGGGCTAAGAGCCTTTGATTCTCTAACACTTCGACATTGTATCTTGTTAGGAATTATTTTAAGTCATTCACCCCATGAAAACTGGGAGGTTCTCTTATATGTGTACCCACCCATCTTATTGTGCAGTATATTCTTGAGCACCTTCTTGTGGAAACTTCATGTAATCTCTGATGTCAATTCTCCAAACCTATATCTAAGTCAGAAGCATATGATGTGATGCTCCTCCATCTGAGTACCCCATAGGTAGTTGGGTTAACATAATATTCTTATCGTGCAGTGGTTCAGTACAACTCATTTATCTCCTATAGATCTAAGTAAGTGGGTTCTACAAACATTTCTCCCTCTGATGGATCTAATGGTACAATGAATATGTATTCTTCTGATTCGAATGTCATTTTCCTTATATTCAAGTTGATTACTGCCCGATTATCAAATGCCCAATATAGTCCAAGCAATGTTGGATAAGGTGTTGTGCCATCTACTATCTCTATCACTTCAAAGTATGCCTTAGTGCACACTCCATCTGAATCTACTGTCACACCCTTAAGCCTTCCAATCGGTAGAAATTTGTGTTGGTTTTCTAACTTCAACTGGACAGGTGAATAGCCTAGTGTGGGATCTCCCATACACTTCCATGTCTTCTTGGGTAACACATTTACCTCAGAGCCTAAATCCAGTATGATATCCCCCATATTGAAATCTCCAATGTTAACATCCAGTCTGAATTCCCTGCTTGTCCTCCTTCTTGTATGGAGGTGATTGACTATTTTATTTTCTAACTTCCCGATCCAGATTTAGGAGCAGAACGAACTGATTAATAGACTAAATACAATAAACACAGAAATATGAAGAACAACACAGATATCCAGTGAACAATATCTTCTATTTAATAAATGAAATAGGTTGAAACTGTAGAACTGAAACACTTGCTCGAATGGTGGTAGCTATCTCTAAGAAGACATGTGGTTGCTATGTGCATCTGTCTAAGAAAAATGATTACAATGAGGCTCCAAAGGCATTTTTTATATTACTCATGAATTGCAAAACCCTAAACATCAAAAAACCTAACCCTAGGAGGTGAAACGCCAAAAGTCATGTGGGCCCCTATGGGTAAGTTGGTACCTCAACTTCTCGAGGTCGTAACTTTTGCATACGACCTCTATTTTAGGCATGTGATAGCCTGTTGAAAATGTATTTTAGAGAGATACACATTACGTCATCAAACTGTGACTCTATCTACAATTTGACTATGGTGATCCAAAAAAAACATTGTTTAGGGATCCAAAATGGCCCTAGAAGTACAACAAGATGCGATGACATGAAAAAATACAAAATAAGCCAGTTTGATTAGGTGAGAGGCGACCAGTATCCACCTGGAAGATGTGTAGGGCTTTAGACAACCCCAGAAGTGTAGAACCCACAATTACAAAGAAGTACAAAAGAACATGTTGAACTAAAAACTGTCAAGAGGAGCCAGTTGGAATAGGTGGGTGGCCACCAATATACACCTGGATAAATCCTCCTCCTTTAGGAAGCAATGGTCTCCATTGCGTTGAGTTGCCCCATCAGGTGAGGAAACTTTTGTTGGATTTGGCCCTAGGTGAACCACTTGCCTTTGTGTAGGAGATACCCTGCCTTGACAACCTGATAAATTTGGATCCTCTGCAGGTGAGTGCCCTTGACCTATGTGTCCACCATCTAATCAGTGGATGCATGTTCCATGCAGTTAGGGTTGATATTTGTTGGTCTCAGTTGTTTTGCGATCTCTAAGGTGTCCAATAATGGTGGAAAATATGGTCGAAGGAGGTACACATTGAACATTGGGTGTAAGTAAAGGAATGGTTGAGTGTTGAGCTCAAAAGCATTGTTACCCACAACCTAAGTGATGGTGTAAGGCCCATAGCGAAGTGGGTGGATCTTCCAATCTGGTCATGTAAGACACTCTTTCTGCAAGTGTAACCAAACCTTGTCTCCAACCTGAAACTGGTGCGGTACTCTGTGTTGATCATGGCGTTGCTTGTACTTAGCATTGGTTTTTTGAAAACTCTCTTGGACCTGTTGGCGGATTTGTTGAATCCACTCAATGAATCTGGTGGATTTTTCGGTATCATATTGAACATGGGAAGAGTTTGTCTATGTGGTTTCCAGAGATAGTGCAACATCAATGGGAACCAAGGGTTGGAATCCCAGTCCCACCTGAAATGGGCTATGGTCAGTGGGGCTATGGAGAGCCCTGTTGTAATTGTGTTGAACATAGGGGAGACTCTCATCCCATGTACATGAATGATTAGAGTTGTACATGCGCAAGATGTGCACAATCATCTGATTGGCGAACTCTATTTGGTTGATTATTTGGGGGTGGAAAGCGGTGGATTTAGTGATCTTGGTTTCCAACAATGACCAGAGACTTGACCAAAATGTGATGAGGAACCTGTTGTCCCAGTTGGAGATGATGGTATGTGGTATCCCAAAATGGACCCACAGTCATTCGAAGAAGAACTTGGCAGTATATGTTGTTATGATGTTCTTGCGGGCTGTGAGGATGGCCATCTTCAAAAACTGATCAACGACCACAAATACACAATCATTGCCTTACTTGGTGGACGGAAGGCTAGACATGTAATCCATCGAGATGGATTCCCAAGGCTTCTTTGGGGTAGGAAGAGGGGTGTATAAGCCTTTCTTTTTTATGGTTGTCCTGGCAATGGCACAGGCAGTGCAATATCTTATATACTTGCTAGAATGGTGGTAGCTATCTCTAAGAAGAGATGTGGCTGCTATGCGCATCCGTCTGAGCAGAATGATTACAATGAGGCTCCAGAGGCCTTTTTGATATTACTCATGAATGAAAAAACCATAGACATCCAAAAACCTAACCCTAGGAGGTGAAACACCAAAATTCACATGGGCCCCTATGGGTAAGTTGGTACCTAAATTTCTAGGGGTCGTAACTTTTGCATACAACCTTTGTTTTAGGCGCGTGATAGCCCGTTGGAAAGGTATTTTAGAGAACTACACACTTTGTCGTCAAATTGTGACTCTTTCTATAGTTTGACTGTGGCGAGCCAATTCTAACAAAGTTGAATTTGGTTCGTAGGAGGTGATACCCAGGACATTACAGGTCTCAGTGGTTAGAATATTGATGGTTTCTCCCAAATCCACCAGTGTATTTGGGAAAGAGCAGCCATGTATCTGAACCGTTGCCATGGGATTTCTCGGGTCTGCATATTTGACTAGCTCATGTTTTCATAAAATAAGATCAGATAAGGCTCCTGCCACATGAACAATTGATGGATTCTTAGTTTTTCTTCCGGGCTTTTTCCCACATAATTCTTTAATTGTTTTCGCATAAATAGGAATATCTTGTATAGCCTGTAGGAGTGGGATTTTAACACATAAATGTTTTAGTTCCCCGATGATATCAAAGTTGGGATATGCAGTTGATTTAGCTATCATTAGACTTCCAGGGAACGAGGGAGAAGAAATTACGTCTTTATCAGGATTTGGTTGCTCGACTGTGTTTTCCCCTTGTTCTGCTTCTTCTGCTATAACCACAATCGATGGGCTTATTGTTGGTTGTCTATCTTTCTCATTCTCCTGTTCTTAATGAATGCTACTTTCCTCATGAGAAATTACACGCCCTGACCTTAATTGAAGCTCGTTGCATCCTACAGAGTTCGTTTCACATTCCAAATTCTCGACAATTTGTACAAGTTGGATTGGTCTGTTATTAGGATTCGGGTTGGGTTGAGCTAGTAGTTGGGGGTGTACTTGAGGTTGGGGATTTTGGGGCAATTGAAGTGGAGCATGTAAAGTGGGTTGAGCTTGAGAACCATTCCCATAGGTTGATTGGTCAATCCCATAGGGCGCTGCTAGTTTTGAGTCCAATTGTGAGTTTGGGCAGTTGTGCTAGTCCACTGTGAAGGATAGGGACTATCATTTCAATTCTTCCAAAACATGGTAGAGTACTGCAGGTTAGGCCAAGTAGGAGCGGCAACCGGTTGATTTGGCCAAGGTGTAGTAGGATATTGTTGGGACTGTCAGGTGAGATTAACAAATGGTTGGCCTTGCCATGTATTTACAGGATTATGTTGTTGATTATATTGTCCAAAAAAGAAAGAAGAAGGATCTTGTAGCATACCCAGGGGATGAGCCTGCCATTGGCGATGCTGAGCCATCAGATATACCAGTTATGTTTCTTCTTCTACTTCTTTAAAGATGACCTTTATTCCTAGAAGTGATGGACATTGTTATGTCACATGATCTTTGGCACAGATAGTGCAGGTTTGAACCATGTCTAGGGGACATTCCCTTAGACTATGTTTCTTCCTGCAACGTGGACAAAATATAGCCAACGAATGTTCTGCTTATGCTTGTCTCTATTTAGCCTACAGAACATCCAATTGTGTAGTTAGAGTACCCAAAATGTGAGTTTTAAAATTTTCCAAAAGATTACCAATTTTTGCTCGGGTGACACTCCCACTAGTAATTTTGCTACTTCTGGTGACGAGACCTCGTATTCCTGATCTGGTTCGTGTACTACCGCGCAAACACCTAATACACAATTGGACAATTTCATCATACGTTTCTTAATAAATATCACCTTTTCCCATCAAATTTAACATCTCTACCCATTCATCCTTCATACCTTTTATTAGAGTGGCTTTAAGTACCTCACCTGGTAGTGTACCGTAAGGTGATCTCTGCAGGTTATATTGAAATATTTCAACATATTCTTCTAGTGTTTCATTTTCTTTTGCAATCATTTTAAAGATTTCATCCTTTAAATCCATTGTTCTACAGTAGTCTTGATATTTTGTAAGGAAGGCTTGTTTCATTTCGTCCCATGAATTTATAGTTCCTCCCACTAGTCCCATAAACCATTGTAAAGTTGTAGACTCATTCCTTAGGGTAGACTCATTCCTTAGGGAATAGTCCAGGACAGTCATTCCTTAGGGCAGACTCATTCCCTCCAGGTTACACTTTGTTTAGTGTCGGAGGAATGGCCCAGGGTAAGGAATGGTCCAAACATTTCTCGAGGGCAGACTCATTCTCTCCAGGTTACACTTTGTTTAGTGTCGGAAGAATGGCCCAGGGTGGGAAATGGTCCAGGTTCAGAAATCAGAAACAATCCTTCTTCCTTGGTTGAGAAGAATGGGGCAGATAGCCCATTATTGATATTCTATATTGAGGGCAGAAATTCTTTCAGACCTCATAGATGTGAGTGTAAGACTGGCCCAGATGATTATTGTTGATATTTTATACTGAGGGTAGACACTCTTTCAAATCTCACAGACGTGAGTGAATGATCCGTCGGATCTTTTAATGATTTATGGTTGAGTTTTAATTTTGCATGTGTTAATTAACCATTTGAGAAAACTTAGTGAAAGAATGAGAAAAGAAGAGGAATTATAACATCCATATACACATATGCAGATCTGAAATGAAATAAAAGACAGCAAACCATAACACGCAGATTGATAACGGAGTTTGGCACAACTTTGCCTACATCTCCGGGCCTTTTCTCTGTGGGGGAGGCTTCTTTATTTCTGTTCAAAAGATCAAAAGTACATCTCTTCAATGCCAAATGGCTACAAGACTGATCTGGTCATGTTCTCCCAGATCTCTAGAACCCTACAAAGAAAACAACACGCAAAACGGACGTCCGGAGCTCCCAGAAATGGTCCGACAGCGTCTCCTCCTCAAAAGCTTCTCTACCTCCAAATGGCTTTAGCTTGGTTTCCCTCCAGTATAACTCTGTTCTGACTGCTCCAATGGCTTCAGAGCGCTCAAAAACCCCTATCTGGGCTCTTTTGGCACCTCAATCGGTCGAAAAACGAAGAAGTTGTCTCCTGGAAGTTTTCCCCTTCAAGCTTGTTGTCACAGGTTCTACAAAACGCACCCTTCTCCTTTGAACCTGGCTAACACGCAATATGTACGTAAAAACCTGGCACCAGGCGCAACTGCGCCAACGGTGCAAACCGTAGAATGGTTAGGGCGCCTCCAACCCCTAACCGTCAAGCACTCGGGCATATGGTCATACGACCTCGCGCAAATGTAGAAAGGGGCTAACCGTTAACCAACCGTTGTAACCACTCCCGCGCGCTTCGGTTGGTCACATGGCACAATGCAAAGGACCAAGGGCTATGTTAAAACCCCGCGCATATTATGTAGGGATAGCCCCTGCCCTCGGATGTATGGGGGTTACGTGACCACGGGCTGGGGCTTAGCCCCCAGCCCCCTCCTTTATGCGCCATAATACTATGCAATAAGTTTTATAAAATGGGTTTTAATAACATGAAATAATTTGGGCGCATTGGTTATAGGACTATTGTGAAGGCGCTTAAGCTTAGTGGTTGGTCATGGGTTCAAAACCCAGGGACCCCAAAACTTTTGAAACCTGCCACTTTGACTGATGACTAGGTGCCACGTGGCTGCCCATGATTGGGCCACGTGGCACTTTCCCATTCGACGGATAAATGCAACTTGTCAACCATTGACTAGTCCAGTTCCCTGCCACATGTCTGCCCTGTCATCAAACCTGCCCAATCACCATCAGCCAGAGAGTGCCACATCATCTACTACACAGTCAGCATGCTGATGTCATCAGCATTGACTTTTTGACCAGTTGACCTTTGACTTTTTACCTGTTTGGGCTTTCGATCAGAACGCGATAACTTTCGCATACGGAGCCCGTTTGACAAAGTAAATATACCACCGGAATCGGGAAGACGAGACGGACGCAATGGCGTTGGTTTCGTCAGATTCTGAGCACTTTGATTTTTGAGCATTTTTCAAGCCCTGTTAGGCTTCTGGATCCGTTTTCGGATCAGTGAAAGATTGGCCCAGTTGATTCAGTTTTTACCATAACATTGTTTCTATGTAGATGAAGACTACTGTGTTGGCAGACATTCTTTCAGATCTCACAGACGTGAGTGAAAGATTGGCCCAGATGATACAGTTTCTATCATAACATTGTTTCTATGCAGGATGCTCTCAGATGTTTGTTATGAAGACTATATGACAGTAGATGAGGACTATTCTGGTGAATATGTTTCAATGTTCGCAATTATACGTTGTTGATCAAGTACTTGTGTGTTACTTGATGTGGTAGTTAACCATTGGATTGTAGTTGCGTACTACTATGAATAGACACAGTCGTGTTCTATTCTTGTTCTAATTGCCTTGAAGACTATCAGCAGATTATTGGAGATGATGATCATTCGAATGAATGATGAACAGAGATTTTTCCAGACGAAAAACAGTTCAAAACCTTTTACTCCTCTTGTATCACTCCATGGTGAGAGTGACTTATCCAGCAGCATATCTAACTACTCAGATGAAGATGGTTTTGAGAGATGATGCAACTGATGATGATGGTGATGCTCATGATCTAGTCATGAAATAGTCTAGATGACTATATTGATGCTACCGAGTAAATGGTATATTTTGTGCTCAAGTACATTACCTGTAAATACCTCTCTAGCTAGGAGGGAGTGTTAATATTATGGTAGTTGTGGGAGGTATTTACCTCCACGTGTGAACCTGTCGAGAATAGAAGACTCCGGTAAGCAAGAGAAACCCTAATGATTTGGCTAATAACCCTAGAAGCCTTGTCGGCTCAAGAAGATAATTTATATTAGGCTATTAGCCTCCAAGAGAAGAAGTCAGCCAGAATTAATAATAATATACTGAACAGACACATACCCAGAAGGAGAAGTCTGCCCCAACAAACTGGCAGGATTACTATAAATACAGGGCGCCAGTTCTCATTTGTAGCATCTCAGAATTGCAGTTTTGTAGTTTGGTGCGCATTGTAGTTGTAGTCTTGTGCGCAGGTTTGGAGGAAGAGTTGGTGCAGCTGCAGCAACAAGAAGATCTCAGTTTTGGCTTGAATATATTTTAGCTAGGGTTTGGGACTATCTGATTAGTCTTTTGTGTTGCACTATCCTTGGGGAGAGATGTGCTACCCTTTGTTTGGCTATCTAGCCTAGGGTTTGCTTCCGGAGGAATTCTCAGTCAAGGTTAAGGTGCTCGGAGGGAGGCTTCGGCCTGTGGCTGGGTGACGAGGGTATCGTCAATGGTAAAACGAGCACACCATATTCTATATTCTAACAGGTTATGGGCCCACACCCCTTCAGTCAACCTAAAATGTTGGAAGGAAACATAGCCGCTAGATATTGATCTCGTTGAGGAACTGTCGCTAGGGTTACTAGCAGGAGCAGCTTCCAAAAGCACTGCAGCTAGAGTTATCAGCAAAAGCAGTTGCAGAAACCCTAAACCTCTTGTCGAGGCACCTTAAGTGAAGAGATTGACCTAATCTCTGGATAGATCAGTGCGCCCTAGCCCAGCGCATCTCCTGGTACTCTCAGAAGGCCAAGACGTGAAGTTTGGATTTCTGGTCAAATCTAGGGTTTGACCAAGTCAAGCAAGCCATGATGAACTCTATGAAGTCTGAGAACAAGCTATATGGAGCCTCTAACTTCAGAGCATGGAATACAAAGGATTGACCTCATCCTTGCTAAGAATAAAGTGCTAGATATTGTGAAAGGAAAGATCGTGAAGCCAGAGTTTGAAGAAGGAGAAGAGAAGGAACCACAGAACATTACAGCTATGGAGAAGTTCAAAGACGCAGACATCAATGCCATGAGTATCATAGTGGATTCCATAAAAGACCACTTGATACCCTACATCTCCCATCTTGACTCATCAAAGAAGATGTACGATGCCCTAAAATATCTCTTCTCAGTCAGAAACATTGGACAAGTTATGAGTCTGAAGAATGAGCTCCGTGACATGAAGATGAATGATGACGACAACATAACATCATACTTTGTAAGTATCTCCCAGCTAAGAGATCAACTACAAGTTATTGAAGAGATTACTTCAGAAAAGGAATTGGTGAACATAGTACTCAATGGTCTTCCCAAGACATGGGATGCATTTGCCGCAAGCATGAACACAAGGAAGGAGTACCCGACATTTGAAGAACTTTGGACTTGTTGTGC
>ML782633.1:1118869-1132462 GCA_009831015.1 Picea engelmannii | reverse complement strand
CTTTTATTTTCCCTTGGGGGCCTTCACATACCAGAAACTACCTTTTGGTCTAAAAAATGTTGGAGCGACTCTTCAACGCACCATATATTACACTTTTCATTACATTAAGAACATCGTACAACCCTATCTAGGTGATATACCGACGCATTCCTGTAAGTTTTAAACCTACGAAGTAAAGCAATGCACATATATTCTTAAGCAATACATAAATTAATCAATGGCTCATACACAGAATACACAGAGATCTTTACCGGAAACCCTCAACCGGGAAAACATTTATTTTTCATTATATCGAATTTCACCATTCGCCATACAATATATACAATGTTTTTAGGTATTCCGTAGATACCAATACCCTAATCCCTTAATCCGGGATTAATTTACAAATCAACTAAAAATAGCAAAATCCGCTAAAAATAGCAAAATCTAGTTTGTACGGATTGCCAGATGTAGTTGTCATAGCGCACCCACACACACACACATGCAAAGAATATAAGACATACCCAACAATTCCATGCGTCGTCAAGATCACCCGACACATTTACAGGCCATTTTCCTATGCTGTTGTTGTTATCGCATACGTTTGAATCCACACAAATATGTTTTTTGTGTAGAATCTAGATGAATTCTTGATTTTATCGTGTGCATACATGGGATTTGAGTAGACCCCTTGAAGGTTGAGGCTATTCTTAATTTGCCTCCTCCTTCCACACTACACCAACTCCAAAGTTTGCAAGGGAAGGAAAACTTTTTATGTTGATTCATTCCCAACTACGCTGAATTAACGAAAGGATTTACTCAACTCCTTAAGAAAGGTTATGATTTGGTATAGGATGACACTACGACCAAAGCATTACAAGTTTTGAAACTCGCCTTAACCCATACACCACTATTTTTTCCACCTCACTAAAGTTGAGATTATTTACTGTACTTAGTTTCTTCTGACTCTACCATTTCTATGGTTTTAGTCCAAGAGGATGATTCACACGATGAACATATTATATAATATTTGAGTCAGAGTCTCACGACTACCGAAACCAAATATTTACATGTGGAGAAACTGGTCATGGAAGTTGTTCAAGTTGTTCAATTTTTTTGTCACTACATATTATTACATAGAACCACGGTCATTTCTGATTGCAACCCCATGCAACATAGCCTTATTCGACAATTGTTGGTGGGAAAGTACTCTAATTGGATAATTATTCTCTAGGAATTTGATTTGGATTTTGAATGAGGAAAGTCAAAGAAGTCTTTTGTTTTTTCCGAATTTATATGTGACCTTCCCTCTAGTAATGTTTCCCAAATTTACCAAATAATTATTTTTTCATTTACAGTCACCATAATCGATCATTTGTCTAAAAGAGGAAACCTTGCAAGCAATCATTAAATTTACTACAGAAAGGTCCTACTACTTCCTTGGAATTCATAGCTTACTCTTACCGCTTCTTGACATGGGTGTAAGTTTCATATAAATATAGATGTACATAATTTATTTATGACAATATCGATTCTACCTTCCACAAGAGTGAAGGTGTGAACTACTACCTAAGACATGTATCCACCTTGGTCTTTCATTCTATTTTCACAAATTAATTCTATACTATAGGACTTCTATCCCATTCGTGCAATCCATAGTATAATTATATTACCCTTTAACGACCCTCATGATAAAGTTATCATAGCTATAAGTATATGAGGCCCATGCACATAAGTATTAACTAACTGGTGGTTGTGACTAGCACAAGGGGCAACTGTATCTTTTCTTGTTGTCGAATGACCCCAAGGAAACTAACTTGGCATAAGTGTTAATGAGATGATAGGCAAGAGTTATCACATGACCAGAACAACAGTGATGCACAACTAAACCCTAACTGGTCTATAATTGTACTTCACCATAAATATGGAAATAAATAAAGTTACAAAGGTAACGATGTTTGGTCTTAATAGCTATACCTGCGGAATTTAATATATCCTATGGCGTACTCCTTTAGCCATCTCTTGACCTCCGAGCCCACTATGTTTTTTCCACCTTGCATGGTTCACATGGCTTCGACACAGTTTGTACCCATCGCCATTACTTGGCTCGCTGGAGGGTTTACTATTGTTTTGTTCATTCATTTCCTGTCTCTTCATTTATGCAAACCACTGTGATACTACCTATGTTACTATTTGGCTTGGTGGCATGGCCAACATTCATGAACTGGAGCTCATTCTGGAAAATGGAACATTAGGAGAACCCCGGTTGGAAACCCTTTGCAAGGTAAGCGTCCTTCGATAATTGGTATCTGACTTTTTGTGTGACTAATGTGCCTCGGTTACCTTCAAGGTTCCTGATCGTGCTATTCACTTGAATTTAGTGGTATTTTTTTTTTAGTTTTCCTCTAACAATTGGTATTATATTCGACACTTCTTAGGGTTTTTCCGTGGCTTTGCCCTTAACCTCTGTTTCGGTCTTCTTCCCAAACCCTGGTACTCTATGATAGATATTGCACTTGTGAAAAATGCGTAGACAATTTTCTGGAACGAAAAGGTCAAAGGTAGCGAGGATGTCGGTTCTGCTATTTTGGCTATAATAACATTATCGAATATACTACATTTTGGCTTGCTTGTTCTACATCATTTGTGGTTACTCCATCAGGTATTGATGCGTGTGTTCTGCCTGTGTCTTCCTGAGATTTCGTTGCTTTGATATGATTCACCGTCTAATTTATGGTTTGCTTACCTGCTTCATGGATTGTCTAGGGTGTTAAATCATGATTTGGAACTAGTTTTACCTCCGAGGGAGGGTTCTTCCCTTACACAGTATAAGTGTGATTTCGTTTTTCTTTGAGTTTAAAAAAAAACAGTCGTGAAGACTGTATGGGGATTTTTACCTCTATTTAAACTTTATGAAATTCTCTTGATTCTTTGCATACACCCCTCGATGTCTGCAATGAATCGTTTTCATAACAAAGAATGATAATAATAATAGGGTCATCCCCCGTGTATATCTACGTTCTTTTGTTTGGAAAAGAAATGTTTTCGGCACCTGGCCTGTGATTTTTTTAATTGTGGTTCATGTCAAAACTGTGGAGATTTAGGGGATAAGTTCATTGTTCGAACATGTCCTCAGTTATGAATCAGTTACACTTCTTGTGGTTTTTACATGATATTTAACTTAGGTTTTGTATGCTTAACACTAGGTGTAACTTGATTGAAACCCGTATCCTTATCAACAATCCGTAAATGTTTAAGAGAAAAAGGTGGGTTAACATCCCACAACTTTGTCTGTAGTTTTGAGTTAGGAAAAATGCCTCTAGTCTAAACATCCTACCATATACAACCTTATCATTTGAAATCTTTTAATTTTCTTATCGTAGTTTCATTTTGTAAAGGGAAAAACCTAAGTATTCTGTGTTGATTTCAATTCGATTATAAATATTTCTGGGTGAATTCGTTTTTGCAAGGGCCATACTTCAGAGTACTCTCTGTGACTCGACTGGACATTATGTGTAGTAATTATATGTTGTATGTTATTGATTTTCCTTCTTTGAATAATGTCCGATCTATTTTACAGTTGTGCAATCATTTAGTATTCCTTTCTTTTTCTTTGTTGGTTATCACATCTAATGATGGGACCCTGTTGTTTCACTGCGAGGGTACCCATCAGACTCTTCAAGTTCACTCCTCCCCCTTCAGTATGTCGATGGATCACAACTCAGACTGGGAGTATACCTGCGATAACTTCAAGATAAGTATTAACCATGTATGAGGAGATATTCGTTGTCTTAATTAATTTAACTTCAATGCTAAAGTTTGCTTGGATTCTATTTGAAGTTAATACTTCGTCTCGAATTTCCTGTAGGGATTATAAAGTCGCAACGATAGATTTGTACCATGCCTTATTGATGCAGGAGCATCGCCAATATCAAGCGAGCGTGGGGAAAGCACAACACATTTTTGAGCACATAATGAATTATTTGAAAACGTTTGAAAATTGGATGCGCCAAATTTAAATGCAATAGTTAAAGAGAGGCGTACTTTTATATTGTAATCAGACCTTAAGCGACCCACTCTCCTCTGAAGTAGATAGAGGCATTTATAGTAATTAAATGTAGGTAGATAGAATTTAATTCTTAGATTAGACTGTTTTAGAAAGAAGGAGGGAAACGAGATATAGACACCCTCATTGTGTATTGTAAGATAGTTAGAAGCATTGAGCATCAAGGGAGAGCAAGAGCATGCAGAGAGATGTGTAAGAACACCCATGTACAGACATTTGAATTAATAGAAGAAGTTGGTTCAAATTCATGGTTTTGTGTCTGTTCTTTGTGTATTGATGTTGATATGCTCACGAATTCTTGCTTCTTGTTATACATTTGCTTTGATATGCTATCGATGCGATTTCATGTTTGAGTTTTAAGTCTGAAAGGAAGTAGGAATGAGCTTCAATTGTTTCTCTATCTGAGCCAGAGTTCCTGCAAGGAGTATAGTCGAAGTGTCCGCAAGGAGTGCATTGACAGAGGGTTCAGATAGGTAGTTTTTGTTCTCATTCACTCAAGAGTGCAGCTGGGCACAGGAGCCGTGCAAGGAGTGTGCAGGAAAAGTAAAGTCTCATGGTTGCGAACCTGAGTAAGGTGTGAGAGATTTATGTTGCAGGTGTGCACAGAGTCGAAATACATAACACCTGAGAGTGTTTGAAGGTTGCCGCAAGGAGTGCGTGCAAGGATCTTCTTTGAGGCTTGAGGTTTTAAGAAGCTCAGGAGGAGTAAAGCCTTTGAATAATTTAGGGGCATCGAAAGTTTGTAGCGCAAGCGGACAAGTCCAGGAAGAAGTCCTTGGTTTCCTTCATAGAAACCATCAAAGGAGAGAAACCGATGGTCAGAAATCTGTGGGGAAGATTCACGAAATCCCGTCATCCATCAGATCTGTCAGAGAAGCGAGGAGGTTACGGTGGCGTCCGGAGTTCAAATGTAGGAGATCGTTAGCCATTGGATCCTCGCCTAGTTATCCATCAACCGTCTGATTGGACAGGAATTGCACAGGGTTTAACCCTGTCAAGTGATTGAAGGTCCCGAAGGGTATCGGGATACCGGAGAGTCGGAGTTCGGGATATCAGAGATCCCGTGGACAAGAGGTTGGGTAAGTTCATCGTGGAAACCCCGATACAGATCAGGATCGTCCATTTGTTGGGACAGGTGGCAGGAATCGAGAGTCATCGGCATATCAGGAATTCAGAAGTCAAGAGTCCGAGGGCCTTTTGAGTCTCGAAACTGTGAGAGGATCTCGGCTGTGGATCTTGGGAAGGACATGTGTCGCATGATCATCCAACATCGGAGATCTGGACACCAGGTTTTATGTAGGTAAGTGTTTTCGGTTTAGCGTTTAGAGAAACCCGAGGGTTGATCTGAACCGTCCATCCGTTTGGGACGCGTGTCGAAAATTCGAGGAAAGCCGGGGTTTGGCATTTCAGAGGTCTTGACGATAGGATACACTTGTACTTCAGAATCGTGAAATCCAAAATCTCGATAAGGAGGAAAGCTCCATTATGGGACCCAACTGACGTCATCTCGTCATAACGGGAGGTCGGGAATCAGAATTTCGGGAGTCCTGTGGGAAAGAACCCAAGGCATTGGTTTTCCCCGAATTGCGAAGTAATGAGAACCGTCCATCCTTGAGGAAGTGTGGCAAAAATCTTAACTTGTGGAGAAAGTCCCGAAAGAAAGGTCATATCGGGAAATCGACATTCGTGAGATCGAGGAAATCGAAGGCGAAAGCACTTCGGCCTTTGACGTCACAAAATCCTGAAAGGGGGTAAGACGAAGGTCATGTGGAAGGAGGTTGCATGGACCACGAGCCTAGCCCAGAGGGATAAAAGAAGAGTAGAGCCTACCGGGGAAGCGAAGATCAAGAAATCGGGAACCAAAGGGTCATGACATCAGGAGTTTGAAAACCCTGAAACCCGATTTTCTATTCTTCTGTCGAGAAGAGAATAGTGACCGGCCTAGAGACCGTGAGGGGACGAAAAGACCTATGGGTCAATTTCAAAGGAGATTCCAGTGGAGAATCGAAGGAGCCACTCTGGCTCGAGGGAAAATTAGAACGATCCTTAAGACCGGGAGGTCAGGCGCGGGACCTGCTGAGGTAGGTGCCTGGGGAGGATGCCATAAAGTGGTATCAGAGCATAGAAAAGATTATTTTCTTTCTGTAGCAGGGAGAAGGAAGATTCACCATGCCGCCGAGGAGAAGAGATAGACAATCACCTGATCCAGAGGAGGAAAGGGATTCGTCCAAAGGAAGGGGTAGGGAAGTGCAGAATCCAGAAGTAGAAAGAGATCTGCATAACATACGCGCCAGACTTGTGGACGTGGAGATAAGACAAAAATGCACAGATGATATAGGGGATATCAGTGAGTCCGAAAATGAAGATGATGCTGGACGTGGAGAAGAAGAAATCATAGCAGAAGATGCAGCAAATGAGCGCTTACTTAAAGTTGTTGCAAGAATGGGTGCAAAGGTGAAGATGGACATTCCAGTTTATGAGGGAAATCTGGATGTAGAAGAGCTTCTAGACTGGATTAGAGCTCTAGAAACCTACTTTGACTATGAATATGTCGAAGAAGACAAGAAGGTCAAGCATGCTGTCACGAGATTAAAAGGACATGCTGCATTGTGGTGGGATGAACTACAAGCGGATAGGCGTTGCCAAGGCAAGCATAAAATTAAGAGCTAGGACAGGATGATTGCAAAGATGAAGGAAAAATTCATCCCCAGGGTATACCAGATTACTCTGTTCGGGAGAATGCAGAACCTGATACAGAAGATGATGTCAGTGAAAGAATATACTGAGGAATTTTACAGGCTGAATATCAGGGCAGGTCATCATGAAAACAATGATGAAAAAGTAGCCAGGTATATAAATGGCCTGAGGTATGACATTCAGGATGAGATGAGCATGGTAACCATCCGAACGGTGGAAGATGTTTATCAGATGGCTCTGAAAGCAGAAGAGAAGTTGAGCTGAAAGCAAGGTTAGAGAGGCCGAGGCAGAAGTCAGCCCAGAGGCAAATCAGTTGCCCGAGACAAATATCAGAAGCCCAAGGAGGACTGGAAGAAACCTCCGACTCGAACTGAGAGAGGTGGAACCTCACAGCAAGGGCAACAATATGTTGAACAGAGAGGACAGCATACTGAGCAGAGAGGAGATTATGCTGACAACAACACCTTTCCTTGTACTAGAGGTAGAGGAAGAGGAAGAGGTGGAGTAATCACATGCTTCACATACGGGAAGAATGGGCACAAGTCTTTTGAGTGTCCAGATAAAAAGAAGGACGTTGGAGAAACTCACGTCACCAAGGAACAGAGGCAAGATGTTGAGGCAGAATATGTTGAAGGCGGAAGATCACTTATGATGCGAAAAGTTCTCTTAACACCAGAGAAGGAGGTGGAGAGCTCAGCACAAAGAAACAGACTTTTTCGGACTGCTTTCAAGGCCAAGGATAGGTTATGCCAAGTTATTGTGGATAGAGGTAGCATAGATAATCTCGTTTCAACCGATATGGTAGAGAAGCTGGAGTTGGAGACGATTGAACATCCAAGTCCCTACAAAGTTTCATGGCTACAAAAAGGACATCAGGTAAATGTCACTAAACAATGTTTAGTTGAATTTAAGATAGGAGGATATAATGATAAGATATTATGTGATGTCATTCCTATGGAAGTTTGTCATTTATTGTTGGGTAGACCATGGCAGTATGACAAGAATGTGATTAATGATGGAAGAATGAACACATACACCCTGGAGAAGAATGGGAGGACACACATGTTGCTTCCAATCAAAGATAAGGAGGTGAAACCGAAAGTAAGCAACACTGTACTTCTCATGAGTGGGAAGGAACTTCTTACAGAGGTTAAGAAGAAAGAGGAATCACAATTCATTATGGTCAGAAAACCGAGGATTTTTTTGACCAGCACAAGGGTGGATGATTTGCCGGAAGAAGTTCAGGAATTGCTGAAAGAGTTTGTTGACATAGTAGTGGATGAATTACCTCGTTCATTGCCACCGATGAGAAGTGTGAGTCATCACATTGATCTCATACCTGGAGCGAGTTTATCAAACAAAGTCGCGTATAGATTGATGCCGCAAGAGAATGAAGAGGTCAAAAGACAGGTCCAGGATTTGATGGACAAAGGTTTGGTCAGAGAAAGCTTGAGTCCATGTGTTGTTCCGACAGTACTCAGTCCGAAGAAAGACGGAGGCTGGAGGATGTGTACCGACTCGAGGGCGATTAATACGATAACCATCAGGTACAGATTTCCATTGCCAAGGATGGATGATTTGATGGATTTCTTAAGTGGAGCAAAATTCTTTTCGAAGATTGATTTGAAGAGCGGTTATCATCAAATTCGTATGAGGGAAGGTGATGAATGGAAGACAACATTCAAAACAAACGAAGGGTTGTATGAATGGCTTGTTATTCCATTTGGCTTAACAAACAACCCAAGTACCTTTATGAGGTTAATTAACGAAGTCCTGAGGGAGTTCATTGGGAAATTTGTCAACGTGTATTTGGATGACATACTGATTTTCAGTAAATCAGTGGCAGAACACTTGAAGCATTTGGCCATTGTGATGAAGAGATTACAGCAAGAGAAGTTGTTGATAAACATGAAGAGGTCCTCATTCATGAATACAAAGCTCATTTACTTGGGATTTGTTATTTCTGCAGATGAGTTGAGGATGGATCCAAATAAGGTGGAGGTAATAAAAAATTGGCCATCACCGAAGAACATTTTTGAGGTGAGAAGTTTTCATGGATTAGCTAGTTTCTACCAAAAATTCATCAGGAATTTCAGTGGAATTAGTGCAGCGATGATGGACACAGTGAAGAAAAGACATAATTCTTTTCATTGGATTGAAGAGGCTGAGAAAAGTTTTAATCTGTTGAAGAGGAAGATTACGGAACAACCGGTTTTGGTGTTTCCGGATTTCCAAAAGACATTTCAAGTGAAATGCGATGCCAGTGGATTCGCAATTGGAGCGGTCTTGATTCAGGAAGACAGGTCGATCGCATACTTCAACGAGAAGATGAATGAAGAGAAGGTTAAATACTCTACGTATGATAAGGAATTTTATGCTATCATACATGCATTGAAGAAATGGAGGCATTACTTGATTCCAAAGGAATTTGTTTTGTATAGTGATAATCACGCACTACAGTTTGTGACTCAACAAGAAAAGTTGAATCAGAGACATGTCAAATGGGTTGAGTATATGCAGAATTTTACATTTGTGATTAAACATATTTCGGGTACTGCTAACAAAATTGTTGATGCTTTCAGCAGGAAGTGTTTGTTGTTGCAGGAGTTCAAAGTCAAAACATTGGGTTTTGATGATCTCAGGGAAATGTACGCAGATGATCTAGACTTTAAGGAAGCGTATGAAGCAGCTGAGAATCCAGTTCTCAGAGATAGCAGCAAATGGGCCGAATACATGATCCAGGAGGGATTACTATTCAAAGGTAATCAACTTTGTATTCCAAAATGCTCCATGAGGGAGAATCTGCTGAAGGAGAAACATAATGGAGGATTGGCCGGACATTTCGGTCATGACAAGACATTCACAAAGCTGAGCGATTCATACTTTTGGCCAGGGATGCGATCGGAGGTCAAGAGATTTGTGGACAGATGTAGGATTTGTCATCATTCGAAGGGAAGGAGGTAGAATGCAGGGTTTTATCAACCATTTCCCATACCTGAGAGGATGTGGGATGCAATTAGCATGGATTTTATATTGGGGTTGCCAAGAATGCAAAGAGGTTTTGATTCAATCTTTGTGGTGGTGGATAGATTTTCCAAGATGGCACACTTCATTCCATGTCAAAAGACCAGTGACGCAAGTCACATTGCGAATATTTTCTTCAAAGAGGTCATTCGACTTCATGGTTTACCAAGAAGTATAGTTTCGGATCGAGATACGAAGTTCATAGGGAACTTCTGGAGAACCGTATGGAAGAAGTTGGGAACTAACTTGTTGTTTAGTTCGTCTTATCATCCTCAGATGGATGGACATACAAAAGTGGTAAACATAAGTCTGGGAGACTTGCTGAGAAGCCTGGTGACAGAACACCACAGCCAGTGGGACCACATATTGCCGCAGGCAGAGTTCGCGTACATTGAATCAGTCAACAGGAGCACAGGGCAGAGTCCATTCCAAGTTGTTTATGGCATGCAACCGAGAGGAATTTATGAATTAAGGGATTCAAAACAAACTGCGACTAGGAGTGCTAATGCAGAAGAATTCGCAGAGGCGATGAAAGAACTTCACAGCCAGGTAAATGAGAGATTGCAGAATGCAAGCCAGGAGTATAAACACAGGGCAGATCAGCACAGAAGACAACTTCAGTTTGAAGTTGGTGATCTGGTTTTGGCACATTTGAGAAAGGAAAGGTTCCCGAGAGGAACATATAATAAACTAAAGATGAAGAAAACTTGACCGTGTAGAGTCTTGAAGAAAATTGGAGAAAATGCTTATGAGATTGAATTACCCGATGGGATCGAAATTTCTCTGATATTCAATGTCTCAGATTTGTACCCGTACAAGGCTAAGGAAGCAGGAGCAAGTGATGAATAGTCAGAGGTTCAGTGGACAAAGAAGATACAGTTGAAGAGAAGCTACATATGGAGCACATACTAGACAAGAGAGTAAGCAAGAGGACCAGGCGAAAGCAATACTCTGAGTATCTGGTCAAGTGGAAGAACCATCCAGTTGAAGATGCCAGCTGGGAGAATGAAGTAGAGATTCAAAAGCATGGACAGACCGTGCAAGAGCTCATGGACAGGAGCCCATGAAAATTTTCAAGCGAGGGAATATGATGCAGGAGCATCGCCAATATCAAGCGAGCTTGGGGCAAGCACAACAAATTTTTGAGAACATAATGAATTATTTGAAAACGTTTGAAAATTGGATGCACCAAACTTGAATGCAATAGTTAAAGAGAGGCGTACTTTTATATTGTAATCAGACCTTGAGAGACCCGCTCTCGTCTGAAGTAGATAGAGGCATTTATAGTAATTAAATGTAGATAGATAGAATTTAATTCTCAGATTAGACTGTTTTAGAAAGCAGGAGGGAAACGGGATATAGATACCCTCATTGTGTATTGTAAGATAGTTAGAAGAATTGAGCATCAAGGGAGAGCAAGAGCATGCAGAGAGTTGTGTAAGAACACCCATGTACATACATTTGAATTAATAGAAGAAGTTGGTTCAAATTCATGGTTTTGTGTCTGTTCTCTGTGTATTGATGTTGATATGCTCATGAATGTTTGCTTCCTGTTATACATTTTCTTTGATATGCTGTGTATGCAATTTCATGTTTGAGTTTGAATTATGAAAGGAAGTAGGAATGAGTTTCAATTGTTTCTCTATCTGAGCTAGAGTTCCTGGAAGGAGTGCAGTCGAAGTGTCCGCAAGGAGTGCATTGACAGAGGGTTCAGATAGGTAGTTTTTGTTCTCATTCACTAAAGAGTGTAGTTGGGCACAGGAGCCGTGCAAGGAGTGCACAGGCAAAGTAAAGTCTCATGGTTGCGAACCTGAGTAAGGTGTGAGAGATTTCTGCTGCAGGTGTGTGCAGAGTCGAAATACATAACACTTGAGAGTGTTTGAAGGTTGCCGCAAGGAGTGCATGCAAGGATCCTCTTTGAGGCTCGAGGTTGTAAGAAGCTCAGGAGGATTAAAGCCTTTGAAGCATTTAGGGGCATCGAAAGTTTGTAGCGCAAGAGGACAAGTCCAGGAAGGAGTCCTTGGGTTCCTTCGTAGAAACCATCAAAGGAGAGAAACCGACGGTTAGAAATCTGTGGGGAGGATTAGCGAAATCCCGTTAGCCGTCAGATATGTCAAAGAAGTGAGGAGGTTACGGTGGCGTCGAGAGTTCAAATGCAGGAGATCGTCAGCCGTTGGATCCTCGCCTAGTTATTCGTCAACCGTCTGATTGGACAGGAGTTGCACAGGGTTTAACCCTGTCAAGTGATTGAAGGTCCCGAAGGGTATCGGGATACCAGAGCATCGGAGTTTGGGATATCAGAGATCCCATGGACAAGAGTTCAGGTAAGTTCATCGTGGAAACCCCGATACAGATCAGGATCGTCCATCTGTTGGGACAGGTGGCAGAAATCGAGAGTCATCGGCATATCGGGAATTCAGAAGTCAAGAGTCTGAGGGCCTTTTGAGTCTCGAAACCGTGAGAGGATCTCAGCCATGGATCTCAGGAAGGACACGTGTCGCATGATCATCCAACATCAGAGATCTGGACACTGGGGTTTACGTAGGTGAGTGTTTTTGGTTTAGCGTTTGGCGAAACCCGAGGGTTGATCTGAACCGTCCATCCATTTGGGATGCATGTCAGAAATCCGAGGAAAGCTGGGGTTCAGCGTTTTGGAGGTCCTGAGGACAGGATACACTTGCACTTCGGAATCACGAAGTCCAAAATCCCGATAAGGAGGAAAGCTCCGTTATGGGACCCAGCTGACGTCATCTCGTCATAACGGGAGGTTGGGAATCGAAATTTTGGGAGTCCTGTGGGAAAGAATGTAAGGTATTGGTTTTCCCATAATTGCAAAGTAACAAGAACCGTCCATCCTTGAGGATGCGTGGCAACAATCTTAACTTGTGGAGAAAGTCCTGAAAGAAAGGTCATATCGGGAAATCGACATTCGTGAGATCGGGGAAATCGAAGGCCAAAGAAATTCGGCCTTTGAAGTCGCGAAATCCAAAAAGGGGGTAAGACGGAGGTCACATGGAAGGAGGTTGCATGGAGCACAAGCCTAGCCTAGAGGGCTAACCGAAGAGTAGAGCCTATCGGGGAAGCAGATATCGAGAAATCGGGAACTAAAGGGTCATGACATCGGGAGTTTGAAAACCCCGAAACCCGATTTTCTATTCTTCTGTCGAGAAGAGAACAGTGACTGGCCTAGAGACTATGAGGGGCCGAAAAGACCTGTGGGTCAATTTCAAAGGAGATTCCAGTGGAGAATTGAAGGAGCCACTCTGGCTTGAGGGAAAATTAGAACGATCCTTAAGACCGGGAGGTCAGGCGTGGGACTTGCTGAGGTAGGTGCCTGGGGAGGACGCCATCACTTATTCAAGAAAGGTACTCGGGTTTCAATTTTAATGTTTGGATTTGAAGGATTCAGAATTGGGGTCCCGATGATGTTTGTTATCGCTCTAGGTGTTCTATTTATGACTATTTAGATCCGAGCCTGTGGATATATATAGATCTTCTAATTATTTTGTTAATGGAATGTACAATTGTCTTTCCTGCCATAGGAATACTGTGGTTTAGTTTAAATAGTCTCTTCACTATGAATTGTATAAATTAAAAAAAACCAGAGAACCTCTTTGTGGTTTACAAGGAAATAACTGAACTGTACATTGATTATTTGCGTAGTCTTAACAATGAACGTTTTGCTTGAATTTCTCATGTGTCTAAGTATTGGAAATCTTATGTATGGATAACTTAGATGTAGAAATAGTTTATGAAACATCCTGTACAACAACTATATATATATATATATATATATATATATATATATATATATATATATATATATA
>ML782633.1:1102270-1118819 GCA_009831015.1 Picea engelmannii | reverse complement strand
ATATATATATATATAGTCTCATTTGGCACTTGCATTGTCTGGTATTTCCACGATCTAATAAAGTCCCTCTTAGATAACCTACAAATTTATGTCTATACATATATATTTAAATCTCAGGTTTACTTTTCAAAATTTCCTTTAGCGTTTGCATAGTCTAAAGTTTACTAGAAGAACTGATCTAGATGTATACGATTCACATATTTGGTAGGGATTTCTAGAATATCACTAAAATAATATTTTATTTAACTTAGATGTATCCCCTAATATATTTCCATAATTAAATTCCATTTCCAGCTAAGATACATAGAAATTTTGCTCAACACATACAATTAAACTGTAATGGTTTATCCTACAATTCATTCCATTCCATCAGTAATTTAATAAACATAACAATTCATCGAGATTTAAACATATGTATTCTATCATCCATAAATTAAAATAACATTTGACCAAATAAAGAGTAGATAGACATATTTGAACAGTTGTCGAACAACAAATGGAACAAGCAAGTTCTTCCCAACCTTAGAATAGAACATCCAATATACTTGTTTCGTTCACCCTCTAGCCTGACCATGAACCCATGAGGGTAAACTCCAGAAGTCCTACTTAGAAATAGTCCTTCAGTTTCAGAAAAATTCTCCTTGCCTCACACTCAGAAAACAGTGTTCATAACAGGAAGAGATAATTATTTTCCCCAACATACTAGGTAGTGTCCTGCATCCTCCCATATGCTATATATTCCAAAAGCATTTGTGCCTAGGTCTTTTCCCCTTGGGGAATTTTCACAGCTTTCCAAATCCTTGATTTTCAGGGAATGCCCATAGCCAAATTCTTGATTTTCCACTTATAACATTCAACCCTGAGGTAGTTCCAACATGTTCACCACTCATGGAGTCATGGTCAATTGATTTCAACCCAGTTGTTCCATTTGTCCATCAACAATAAATATAAAAATATGTGTTTATTACAAGTGTCATAGTCAAAGAGTTAGTTGGGTCAAATCAAATATTTTCCCAACAGTCATAATCATAATTTATAATTAACTAAATTCAAAATTCAGAATTTCCATAAATGGCAATAATTTTCCAATTTCGAATTTACCAAAAATGAAAATAAATTCCTAAGTATTTGCAGACTTAAAAATAATCTATTTTGGGGGATGTTACATCCTTTCCCCCTTCAATAAAACACTATCCTCAATGTTCGTCCCTTTCTCAGAACATGATTGGATGAGATTTCTGCAAATCTCCCTCCAACTCCCAAGTGGCCTCCTCAGGACTAAAGTGCTTCCATTGCACTTTTACCTGGGAAACAACTTTGTTCCATAGTTTTATTTCTCTCCTGTCTAGAATGCATCGAGGTTCCGCTTGGAACTCACCTTCTGGTTCCACCTGCACCAAGTTCCAATCGATCATATGCGTAGGGTCATGAACATAATTCTTTAACAAAGAAATATGAAATACATTATGAATTTTTAGATTGGGAGGAAGTGCAAGTTGATATGTCACGTGTCCAATTTGAGCTAAGATCTCGAAAGGACCACAAAACCTGGGTGCCAACCTAGAACATTTTCCTAGCTTTAGTGAACTTCTTCGGGCTTTGACTTTTAAATAGACATGGTCTCCCACTTGAAATTCTAGGTGTCTTATTTTCAGGTCCGTGTAACTTTTCTGTCTGTCCTGTGCCTCTTTTAAATTTTGTTGTACTTTTCTGATCGTACTCTCCATTTCCTGGAGCATTTCTGGTCCCACCATGACTCTGTCAACTGGGTTATCCCAACTAATCGGAGTCGTACACTTTCTTATGTACAATACTTCGAAGGGGCTCATCTTAGCTGATGTTTTGTAACCATTGTTGTATGCAATTTCCACCAAGTGTAGGTAGTATTCCCACTTTCTTGGTTTTGTCCTTACGTACATGCGTAACATATATTCCACAATTCGCTTTGTTCGTTCGGTCTGCCCATCCATTTTTGGATGATAACTTGTGATGAAATTCAAGTTAGTATTTAACCATGCAAACAATTATTTCCAAAAAGTAGATGTAAATTTTATGTCTCTATCCGAAATCACCATTTTAGGAATACCATGCAGTCTAAAAATTTCTTTCATGAATATTTCAGTGATGTTAATATATTTAAAAGTAGACTTTACAGGAATAAAGTGTAAAAACTTACTAACCTTATCGATTACCACCATAATTGAATCATTCTATTTTTGAGTTCTAGGCAAACCTGTAATAAAGTCTAGTGATATAGTCTCCCATTTCCATTCCGACACAAGTATGGGCTACAACAGGCCAACTGGATGTTGGTGTTCATATTTCACCTATTGACAATCTTGACACTTAGATAAGTATTCTGTTGTTTTTCCCTTCATATTAGGCCAATAAAATAACTTCCTTAGTGTTGTTACCGTTTTCTGGTATCCCGGATGACCAAAATATGGTTTCTTGTGTACTTCGTCCAAATATGTTAACTTTAATTCATCCGAATTTGGTATGTATATTCTATTTTCAAATCTTAGTAGACCATTTCTGTCCAAACTCAGATCTGTTTTGTCTGAATTTTCTGTATTATTTCATAAATTTGCCAATGTTTTAGTGTAATTTTCATCATTATTACCTGCAGCCTTTATCCTATGTTGAAGATCGCTTTCTTCCCTGCTAATGTTTATTTCAAACAACCCATGAACTCTTCTACTTAAAGCATCAACCATCTTGTTTTCCTTACCCTTTATGTGTGTTACCCCAAATTCAAATTTGCTCAACAAGGCCATCCAGCTTTCTTGCCTTGCATTAAGGTCTGGTTGACTAAACAAAAATTTTACACCGCTGTTATCAGTCAATAAGAAAAAATTTATGCCCATTATATAGTGTCGCCACATCTTTAAGGCGTGTATTACAACTGCCAACTCAAAGTCATGAGTGGCATAGTTTCGTTCATGCTCCTTTATTTTTTGGGACTCATAACAAATAGCGTTCCCTTCCTGAGTTAGGACACCACCCAGACCTTCTATACTTGCATCCACACAGAATGTGAAGTCTTTGTCTGAGTCTGCTACCTTTAAAATGGGTGCGGTTGTTAACAATTCCTTTAACTTATTAAAATTGTCCTGACATTTCTATGACCAGTTAAACTTGGTTCCCATCTTTTGTAATGATGTGATATGGTATGCAATCTTGGAGAATCCCTCTATAAATCTACGGTAATATCCAGTGATTCCCATGAATGACCGGATGTCCACTATGTCCTTAGGGATCGACCATTCCATGATGGCTCTTATTTTCTCAGTATCGACTGCAATACCTTATTCAGATATTACATGTCCTAGGTACTGTATTTTCTTTTGATAAAAGTCACACTTATCGAATTTAGCATACAGTTTGTGTTTTCTTAAAGTTTGCAGAACTATCCTTAGGTGTTCTTCGTGTTATTCTTATGTTTTAGAATATACTAGGATATCATCAATAAATACCAAAACAAGCTTGTCCAAGTACCTGAAAATGTTGTTCATTAAACGCATAAATGTGGTTGGCGCGTTAGTGAGACCAAATGGTATAAAAACAAATTCGTAATGTCCATATCTCGTTATGAATGTTGTTTTACTTATGTCCTCATCTTTTATCCTAAACTGGTGATAACCAGATATTAAATCCAATTTAGAAAAAATATTTACCCCGCCTACTTGATCGAATAGATCATTGATCCTAGGTAAGGGGTACTTGTTCTTAACATTCATTTTGTTTAATTGTCTATAATCAATGCATAATATCAGAGTTCTATCTTTCTTTTTAACAAAAAGGAATGGTGCTCCCCATGGTGAAACACTCGGTCTGATATATTCTTTGTTGAATAGTTCTTGTAGTTGCATTTTTAATTTTGTTAATTCTGGTAAACTTATTCAGTAGGGTGCCTTAGATATGGTGGTCGAACCAGGCAGTAGGCCGATAGAAAAGTCTATCTCTCTCCTTGGGGGTAATTCAGTTATCTCATCAAAAAACACATCTCTGAAATCCTGTAAGACGACAAAATCCTCCAATCTAGGTTTATTTTATTTTTCCAACAGATTTGTCACTTGGATGGCATAAATATGACAACCCTTTCTCATCACTTCTTAAATTGCATAGCTGAAATCTACCTAATTGATCCAGATTTTATGAGCATAATGAAATGAATACAGATTATTAACAGGTGCTTAACACAAAATAACAGAGATACAGTAAAATTGGTTTTCTATTCAATAACGAAATAAGATGAAACTGTAAAATGCAGCAGAAACAAGCTTGTTGGAATGGTGGCGGCTTATCTCTGAGAAGAGATGTGATGACAACACGCATTCACAAGAAGAAGGTTATAATGAGGCTCTGAAGGCCTTTTTACAATAAGCAAGAATGCCAAAAACCCTAGATATCCAAAAAACTAACCCTAGGAGATGAAACGCCAAAAGTCATGTGGGCCCCGTTTGGGTAAGCTAGTACATCAACTTCTCGGGGTCGTAACTTTTGCATACGATCTTTGTTTTAGGCGTGTGATAGCCCGTTGGAAAGGTATCATCGAGGAGATTCATTTTGGGGGCTCAATCATGAATTTATCTATCATTGAGTAGATATATACCGAAAAAACTTCATTTAGGCCCTCAAAATAGCCCTGGAAGTAAAAACTGCTAAAAATAGTAAATTGCCAAAAATGTCAGAAAACTGTTTTGAGCCAGTTGGAAAAGGTGGGTGGACACCAATATCCATATGAATCAATACTCCCTCCTTAGGAAACAATGGTCTCCATTGCATTGAGGTCCCCCATTAGATGAGGAAATTTCTACTGAATTTGGCCCCAGGTGAGCCACTTGCCTTGTTGTAGGAGTTGCTCTGCTTTGACGACTAGATAAAGCTGGATCCTTTATTGTCAAGTGCCCTTGATCTGTCTGTCCACAATCTAATCATTGGGTGCCTATTGTATGCAGTCGGGGTTGAGATCTGTTGGTGTCAGCTGTTCTGCTACTTCTGAGGTGTCCAATAATGGTGGGAAATAAGGGCGAAGGAGATCCATGTTGAACACTGGGTGCAGGACAAGGAAAGGAGGAATGTTGAGCTCAAAAGCATTATCCCCCATGGCCTTGGTGATAGTGCACGATCCATAACAGAGTGGGTAAAGCTTTCGATGGGTTCCTGTAAGGCGTTCTTTCTGCAAGTGCAACCAAATTTTGTCACCCACCTGAAACTTATGCGGCACCGGATGTTGATCATGGCGTTGTTTGTACTTGTCATTTCACTTTTGTAGGATATCTTGAACCTGTTGGAAGATGTACTGGATCCTCTCAATGAACCAGGTGGCTTTGTCAGCTTCAGTTGGAGAAGGAGATGAGTCAGTCGAGGTGAGTGCAAGGGGAAGTGCAACATCTATGTGACCCAATGGTTGGAATCCCAACCCCACTTGAAAGGGGCTATGGCCGGTTGAGCTATGCAAGGCTCGATTGTAGCTATGATGGACATAAGGAAGGCTCTCATCCCATGTGTGAGGGTTCTTTGAATTATACATGCGAAGGATATGCACAATCATTCGATTTACAACCTCGGTTTGGCCATCTGTCTGGGGGTGGAAGGCCGTGGATTTGGTGAGCTTGGTGTCTAGCAGTGACCAGAGGCTCGACTAGAATGTGCTGATAAATCGACTATCCCGATTTGAGATAATGTTTGTGGGATTCCAAAATGTACCCAGACTCGTTCAAAGAAGATCTTGGTAGTGGCCTCTGCTGTGATGCTCTTCTTGCAGGCAACCAGAATCACCATCTTAGAAAAGCGATCAACAACCACAAAAACATAGTCATTTCCCTTCTTGGTGGATGGGAGGCCCGACATGTAGTCCATTGAGATGAATTCCCATGGCCTATCAGGAGTAGGAAGAGGGGCGTACAAGCCGTGTTTCTTAGTGGTCGGTTTGGCAATAGTGCAGGCAGTGCAGGACCTGATATACTTGCCGACCTCCTGTCGAAGTTTAGACCAGTAGAAATGTTTCTATAGCATCGCCACTGCCTTTTCGACGCTGAAGTGTCCTGCCACCCGACTGTAGTGGGCTTCCTAGATCAGCTTCGCTCCCTCGCTTGATGGAACACAGATATGGACCAGATGACACAACAACCCATCCTGAAGATGGAAATTATCAACAACTTCATTTGCACCCAACATTTGGTAGGTGGTGGCGAAGTCAGGGTCTGTCTCATAGAGTTGGGGCCATCCATATGTCTGATGGCCGCAAGAGTCTAGCACTATAGTGAGTGTCGCGACTGGAAGTCTGCTGAGGCAATCATCGATGCGATTAATGCTTCGTATTTTATACTTGATGTTGAGGTGGAATTGCTGCAAGTATGTGGACCACTTTTGATGGCGGTCATTTTGCAGTTTTCCCTGTGTCTGGATGAACTGCAGTGGCTTATGATTAGTGTGGATGACTGTCTACTTCCCAAGAATGTAATTTCTCCATTGGCGACATGCTTGCACAATGGAGTACATTTCTTTGTCGTAAGTAGGGTACTTACGAACAGTATCTGACAGTGTCTCACTATGATAGGCCACGGGGTGGTCGTGCTGAGTGAGAACGGCACCCACGACATAGTATGAAGCATCTGTCTCGATCTCAAAGGGATGTTGCAGGTATGGTAGTGAAAGTACTAGGGATGAGCACAAGCGCTGCTTCAAATCATCAAACGCTTGTTGTTGGAACTGGCCCCACACAAATTTTTCCTTAACACCACCCCTGTTTATTTGGCTGAGGGCCCATGCAATATGGGAGAAACCCAACACGAACCTGCGGTAGAAATTAGCAATTCCCAAGAAGCTTCGAAGCTCAGTGAGTGTTGCTGGGGCTGGACAAACACGGATGACTTGGATCTTGGCTGGATCCACATGTACGCCATGCTGATCAATGATGTAGCCCAGGTAATGGACCTTGTCCATGCCGAAGGAGCATTTTTCCAAGTTGGATTATAGCTTGTGCTACCGCAGGGTGTGTAGAACTTGTTGAATATGCTGCAAGTGTTCATCCCAAGTCTTGCTATAAATTAGAATGTCATCCAGATACACCACTACAAAAGTATTGGTGAATGGTCATAGGATATCGTCCATCATCCTCATGAAAGTGGCTGGAGCATTTGTCAAACCAAAGGGCATGACCAACCATTCAAAAATTCCTTCCTTTGACTTGAAGGTTGTCTTCCATACATCTGTTTGTTCTATCGGGACCTAGTGGTAGCCAGACTTCAGATCAATCTTACTGAAGTATTTGGCCCCCGTGACTTGATCAAGGAGGTCATCGATTCGGGGAATCAGGTACCAGTTTCTGACAATGATTTTAGTCAGATCCCGGTAATCAATACAGAGTCACTAGGTTCCATCTTTCTTCTGTACCAGCACGATTGGGCTCCCACAAGGTGATGAGCTAGGGCGTATGTGCCCCTTGTGGAGAAGTTCTTGGATCTATCTCTTGATCTCTTCATTCTCTAACAAAGAGCGACGATAGACTGGCCCATTGGGTAGCGGTGCGCCGGGGGTCAGATCGATGGGGTGCTTGACTTGGAAGTGCAGAGGTACCCCTATAGGTGAGGAGAAGATATCTAAGTATTCTTCCATGACCTTATCTACTTGCTTTTTCTATTTGGAGAGGTCGGCTGCAGAGACCATAGATTTGGCTGCGATCTTTCGCTTATTCTGAGAGAAAATCATGAAGAAGACAAACTTCCCCATCTGAGAGATGACCTTCCTTCATTGCTTAGCAGAGATCAAGGAAATAACACTAGGTGGGACTGCCTCGGGTATCTTGTATAATTTCATGTTCAAAGTAATAATAACACTACGAGGCCTAGACTCATATAAAGCATGACATTTCCATAAATAAGGTTGGCCCAAAAGAACATCACAAACTTCAAGAGGAGAAACATCACACAATACCTCATCTTTGAAGGGCTTGATGCCATACGACAGTCGACACTATTGGCCGACGCGGAGATCACTTCCTTGGTGGATCCATCCAATGGTGTAGGGTAGTGGGTGCAGCGTTGTTGTCAGGGCCAGCCGCTTGACGACCTCTGCTGAGATGAGGTTCTTCTGGATACCAATGTTAATGATGAAGTGCAGCGGGGTTCCTTTTACCCACATATTTGAATGGAAGAGGTGCTCTCCTTCTTCTAGCTCGTCTGGTTCACCAGGCTGGATCTTGGTGGTAGCAACGGTGGAACTGGGTTCCAGGTCAATAATCCGTCTTCCCCTTTCTGGTTCTGTCTCGGAGTCAGAATTTGCATCTGATTCAGAGGCTTTCACTTCGGCCACCAGCGACTGCTTTGAGCGACAGTGAGCAGTGTTATGCCAAGGGATCTTATGGAATTTGCACCACTTCCCGGTATCTTTCTTTGTCTTGATACTATCCATCTTTTCTCTATCCTTTGTTCGGTGGGTTGGGGCCGCCCTTTCCTGGATTTTGTTGTAAGGGGTTCCCAGGCCCAAATTTCCGCGTCTTTTGTTTGAGCTTCTGCTCGATTTTGACGGCATATCGATAGGCTGTGCCCAAGGATGAGATGTATAGAAATTCCATTTCAGTCTATATGTATCTATGCTGAGCACCATGATACTTGAGCACCAGATGGAAATCCGAATCTTTGATACCCAACTTGGTGCGCAAGGTATGGAAGATATTTGTGAAATCTGGCACTGCTTGGTCTCTTTCTTGCCGCAGTGTTGTCCATTTGGTATACAGGTCGTCATAACTTTCGACAGGGTAGTATTGTTCCTTAATATAATCCCTGAAGGATTCCCAGGTGGTCGTGACTGAAAATAATAAGGTTTCCTCTGTTTCCTTTTGCTCAAAGAAAGTTTCCCACCAATCTTTGACATGGGGAATGACTTTGAGGAGTGCAAAAGTAATCTTTTCTCTATTCAAAAATTTATGAACAAAAAAATACCCTTCTAGTAGATTCAGCCACTTGTCTACAACATATGCGTCTATCTGACCTTCAAATATAGGAATATTAAAGTTTATTTGTACCTTGAAGGGGGCAACGCCTCCGTTCGAAGAAGATGCATCGCCTGTTGGTAGTCGCCGAAGGATTTGCGCGAAACTATCCATCATCTTGTTCCTCTGTTGCGTGAGGGATTCCACAATCAACAGTTTGAAAGGATCTCTTGTCCCATCATATTTATTTTCTCCTACCATGGGAGGTCGCTTGCGCATGCGAGAGCTTCTGTCCTCAAGAGAAACAAGCTCGAGACCCAACTCTTTGTACTCCGACCTCATTGGGGACATGCATTAAGATGACAAGGAGTAGATCGCTCTGATACCACTGATCCAGATTTTATGAGAAAAACAAAATGAATACAAATTATTAATAGGTGCTTAACAAAAAATAACAGAGATATAGTAAAACTGGTTTTCTATTCAATAACGAAATAAGCTGAAACTGTAAAATGCAGCAGAAACAAACTTGTTGGAATGGTGGTGGCTTATCTCTGAGAAGAGATGTGACGACAGTGTGCATTCGCAAGAAGAAGGTTACAATGAGGATCTGAAGGCCTTTTTACAATAAGAAAGAATTCCAAAAACCCTAGACATCCAAAAACCTAACCCTAGGAGATGAAACGCCAAAAGTCATGTGGGCCCCGTTTGGGTAAGCTAGTACATCAACTTCCCGGGGTCGTAACTTTTCCATAGGATCTCCATTTTAGGTGTGTGATAGCCCGTTGGAAAGGTAATTCTGAGGAGATTCATTTTGGGGGATCAATAATGCCTTAAACTATCATTGAGGATCTCGATACCGAAAAACCTTCATTTGGGCCCTCAAAATGGCCTCAGAAGTAAAAACTGCTAAAAATAGTAAATTGCCAAAAATGTCAGAGAACTGTTTTGAGCTAGTTGGAAAAGGTGGGTGGCCACCGATATCCATATGGATCACTAATTGAGACTGGTCTTTGTATACCTTGTATTTTTCTAACAGTGTCATTTTCATCGTTATAATTGAGTGATTTTTCATAGCAATCTAAAACTTATTTATGCCTTTCTAACCAGTCCATTCTGATAATTATGTCATAAGACCCTAAAATAAAATCAGATACTTTTCTTTTTGTTCCTGTTGCTAGTTGTACTAACAAAGATTTTTCGTGTCTTGTTCTCTTAAGTTTATTTGAATCCACTACACCAGGAGTGATATAACTCAACATAGCTCCTAGATCAATTAAAACATAAATACGAGTATTGTTAATTTTACCTTCAATTTCCACTACAGTGGACTGGTGATCAGCTTGTTGGCCATCCACAACTGCATTGATACGATGTAATATTTTGCCTATATCTCCCACTGTAGAGGCTTCCTGTAAGTTGTGAACCATAGTCCTGGCTGTTGAAGTCAAACGTGGACAGTTCCTCCTTAAGTGAGGTTCTCCACATTCCCAACATTTTAATGGTTCTCTGGGGATGTCCCAAAACTTCTTTGTTCCCATATTAACGGGTTTACCACCTCCTTGGGTATTCTAGTTATTGGAGTGAAAATCTTTCCTTGGAAAAATATTTGCTGCATTCTGGAAAGGGGTTGGTTGATATCCCTTCCTCCACTGGTTCATTTTCTCTTGTTTCTTGTCCTTCCAAGCCTTGGAAAATTCTGAACACTGTTTGTATTGGTCGTAACACATTCGGTCCTTCCATAAAACTTCACTTAAGGACTTGGGGTTGTCGAATTCGATTCTGTCCTTATAGGACTGTGGTAAACAACTTTGGAACCGCCGAATTTTTACTTTGTCTTCCCGGATATAAGGCACAAACCTTAATAATTCTAGGAATTTGTTTATCAGGTCATCCATAGCCATTTGACCAATTCGTAGCTCATAAAACGCTTTGGTTTTTCTTTCATAGTAAATTTCAGATAGATATTGTTTCTTAAATTATTTCTTAAAATACGATAATTCCATTTGTTTTTCCTTTAGGGCCTTGGCCAACTTCAGGTCCTACCACCATATGCTATCTTTTCCTTTCAAATTATAGATGGCCATTCTGACCTTCATATTGTTGGAATAGTTGTATATCTGGAAATACTTATTTATGTCTAATAACCATGCTTTAGCCTCCTCCCTTGTTCTAGATTCCCCATCAAAGGTAGATGGTTTGATTTTCTTAAACTCTCCCTCAATATGGTCCACTTGTTTCCTTTGTATTCCTATTTTTGTTTTGTCTTCTGCTGAAGGTGTACCTTCAAAAGAGTTGTCCCCTTTTTCTTCTTCAGGACCAGAATTCTTGGAGGCCCTTTTACTGACCTCTTCTTCCTGGTTATCATCCTTTGGGATATTCTTTGTCACTATGCTTCGCAGAAGAACTTCATTTATTTATTTTTGTTCCTGTTGTGCTTTTTTCAGTTTGTCATTGTCTTCTTTGAAAACCTACAGCTCCACAATGAGATTTATCATAGTTTCCAGCACCTTGGTAGGTGAACTTCTGTCACTGTTCTACCTCTATTCTTCAAGAGGCCTTTTCTCAGTATTTTCCTCAAGTCTGATCTCTGCTTCATTCTATGTTGCCATGATAACAACAGAAATAAATTTTTTCTGTTTGTAACAATAATTGTTTTGTTAGTTTTACATAAACAGTAAATATGTGCTAAGCAAATATTTTGGCCCTGTTTAATGTCCAAGTGTTGTAACCTTTGCTCTGATACCATATGTAATGTTTCCAAAATTTACCAAATAAAAAAAAAATTATTTAGGGTCACCAGAATTGATTATTTGTTTAAAAGTGGAAACCTTTCAAGCAATCATTAACTTTACTACATAAAGTTCCTAATACTTCCTTGGCGTCCATATCTTACTCTTACTGCTTCTTGACAAAGGTGTAAATTTCATATAAATATAGATGTACATAATTTATTTATGACAATATCGATTCTACCTTCCACAAGAGTGAAGGTGTAAACTATTGCCTAAGACATGTATCCACCTTGGTCTTTCATTCTATTTGCACAAAGTAATTCTATACTATAGGAATTCTATCTCATTCGTGAAATCCATAGTATAATTATATTACCATTTAATGATCCTTATGATAAAGTTATCATAGCTATAAGTATATGACACTCGTGCGCATAAGTATTAACTAACTGGTGGTTGTGACTAGCACAAGGGGAAATTGTATGTTTTCTTGTTGTCGAACAACCCCAAGGAAACTAACTTGGCCTAAGTGTTAACAAGATGATAGTTAAGAGTTATCGCATGACCAGAACAACAGTGATGCGCAACTAAACCCTAACTAGTCTGTAATTGTACTTCACCATAGTTATGGAAATAAATAAAGTTATAGAGGTAATGATGTCTGGTCTTAATGGCTATACCCACGAAATTTAATATATCCTATGGTGTACTCCTTTATCCATTGCTCGACCTCCGAGCCCACTGCGTCTTTTCCACCTTGCATGTTTCACATGGCCTCGACACAGTTTGTACCCATCACCATTACTCAACTCCCTAAAGGGTTTATTTTTTATTTTTTTATTCCTTTCATATCTTTGCATTTATGCAAACCATTGTGAGACTACCTTTGTTACTATTCGTCTTGGTGGCATGGTTAGCATTCATGAACTGGAGCTCATTCTAGCGAATTAAATGTTAGGAGAACCCTAGTTGGAAACCCTTTGTGAGGTAAGCGTCCTTTGATAATTGGTATTTGACTTCGTGTGTTGCTAATGTGAACCGGTTACCTTCAAGGTTCATGATTGTGCTATTCACTTGACTTCGGTGGTAGTTTTTTTTTAGTTTTCCTTGAATAGTTGGCATTATATTCAACATTGCTTAGGGTTTTTTCATGGCTTCGACCTTAACCTCTGTTTCGGTCTTCTTCCCAAACCCTGGTACTCTGCGATAGATATTTCACTTTGAAAAACCCGTACACTATTTTCTGGACGGAAAAGGTCAAAGGTAGTGAGGATGTCAGTTCTTCTATTTTTTCTATAATAACATTATTCATTTTGGGTTGTTCGTTCTACGTCATTTGTGGTTATGCCATCCGATATTGATGCGTTTGTTTTGCCTGTGTCTTCCTGATATTTTGTTGCTTTGATATGACTCGCCGTCTAATTTGTGGTTTGCCTACATGCTTCGTGGATTGTCTAGGGTGTTAAATCCTGATTTGGAACTAGGTTTACCTCTGAGGGAAGGTCCTTCCCTTACGCATTATAAGTGTGATTTTGTTTTTATTTGAGTTTTAAAAAATAACAGTGATGAAGACTGTATGGGGATTTTTACCTCTATTTAAACTTTCTGAAATTCTCTTGATTCTCTGCATACGCCCCTCGATGTCTGTCGTGACTCATTTTCATAACAGAGCATGATAATAATAACAGGGTCATCTCCCATGTATATCGACATTCTTTCATTTGGAAAATAAATGTTTTCGGCACCTAGCCTGTGATTTTGTTAATTGTGGTTCATGTCAAAACTATGGAGATTTAGGGGATAATATCAATGTTCGAACATGTCCTCAGTTCTGAATGTGTTACACTTCCTGTGGTTATTACATGATGTTTAACTTAGGTTATGTATACTTAACCCTAGGTGTAACTTGATTGAAACCCGTATCCTTATCCACATTCCGTAAATGTTTAAGAGAAAAAGGTGGGTTAACATCCCATAACTTCGTTTGTAGTTTTGAGTTGGGAAAAATGCCTCTAGTCTAAACATCCTACCCTATACTACCTTATGATTTGAAATCTTTGAATTTTCTTGTCGTAGTATCATTTTGTAAAGGGAAAAACCCAAGTATTCTGTGTTGATTTCAATTCCTTTATAAGGATTTTTGGGAGAATTCATTCTTATGATGGCCATACTTCGGAGTACTCTCTGTAACTCGACTGGATACTCTGTGTAGTAATTATATGATGTATGTTATTGATCTTCCTGCTTTGAATAATGTTCGATATATTTTACAATTGTGAAATAAGTTAGTATTCCTTTCTTTTTCTTTGTTGGTTATCACATCTAATGATGGGATCCCCCTGTTTCACTACAATGGTACCCATCAGACTCTTCACGTTCACTCCTCTCCCCTTCGGTATGTCGACGGATCGCAACTCTGACTGGGAGTATACCTACGATAACTTCAATATAAGTATTAATCATGTACGAGGACATATTTGTTGTATTAATTAATTTAACTTCAATGCTAAAGTTTGCTTGGCTTCTATTTGATGTTAATACTTCGTCTCGAATTTCCTACAAGGATTATATGGTCGCAGTGACGGATCAGGACCATGCCTTATTCAAGAAAGTTACTCGGGTTTCAATTTTAATGTTTGGACTTGAAGGATTCAAAATTGGGGTCTCGATGATGTTATTTATCGCTTCGGGTGTTCTATTTATAACTATTTGGATCCGAGACTGTGGATATATAGATCTTCTAATTATTTTGTTAATGGAATGTACAATTGTCTTTCCTTCCATACAAATACAATGGTTTATTTTAAATACTCTCTGCACTATGAATTGTATAAATTAAAAGAAAACAAATAACCTCTTTATGGTTTACAAGGAAATAACTAAACTATACATTGATTATTTGCGTAGTCTTAACAATGGAATATTTGCTTGAATTTCTCCTGTGTCCAAGTATTGGAAATATTATGTATGAATAAATCATATGTAGAAATATATTATGCAACATCCTGTACATCAACTATATATATATATATATATATATATATATATATATATATACACGGATAATTATTCTAAGTCTCGTTTGTCACTTGCGTTGTCTGGTATTTCCACGATCTAATAAAGTCTTTCTTATATAACCTACAAAGATATGTCTATACATATATATTTAAATCTCATTTTTACTTTTCAGAATTTTTTTTAGCATTTTCACAGTCTAAAGTTTACTTGAAGAACTCAACATCTAGATGTATATGATTCACATATTTGGTAGGGATTTCTAGAATAGAACTGAAATGATGTTTTATTTAACTTAGATGTATCTCCTAATATATTTCCATAATTAAATTCCATTTCTAGCTAAGATACATAGAAAGTTTACTCAACACATACAATTAAACTATAAGGGTTTATCCTACAATTCATTCCATTCCATTAGTAATTTAATAAATAGAACAATTCATCCAGATTTAAACAGATGTATTCTATTGGCCATAAATTCAAATAACATTTGACTAGAGAAAGAGTAGATAGAAATATATGAACAGTTGTCGAACAACAAATGGAACAACCAATTTCCTCCCAACCTTAGAACAGAATAACCAATCTACTTGTTCTGTTCACCCCCTAGCCTGACCATGAACCCATGAGGGAGAACTCCAAAACTCCTCCTTAGAAATAGTCCTTCAGTTTCGGAAAAATTCTCTTTGCCTCACACTCAGAAAATAATGTTCATAACAATAAGAGATAATTATTTTCCCCATCATACTAGGCAGCGTCATATCTCCTCCCAGATGCTATATATGCCAAAATAATTTGTGCCTAGGTCTTTTCCCCTTGGGGAATTTTTGTAGCTTTCCAAATCCCTAATTTTTAGGGGCTTCCCATGGCCAAATTCTTGATTTTGCACTTGTAACATTCAACCCTGAGGTAGTTCCAACATGTTCCCCACTCATGGAGTCATGGTTAGCTGATTTCAACCTGGTTGTTCCATTTGTCCATCAACAATAAATATAAAAATATTTGTTCCTTACAAGTGTCATAGTCAAAGACTTAGTTGGATCAAATCAATTGTTTCCCAAATGGTCATAATCATAATTTATAACTAACTAAATTTGAAATTCGGAATTGCCATAAATGACAATAATTTTCCAATTTCAAATTTACCAAAAATGGAAATAAATTCCTAATTATTTTCAGACTTGAAAATAATTTATTTTGGGGGATGTTACACCTCCACTGAGACAGGAACTGTGGTAGATGATTCCTTACTTGACAAATCCCTCTTTCTGATCAGTTCTGACAACATATGGTACAAAGATATTATCATCTATCTTCAGACCCAAACTTTTTGGCCTAAGATTTCTACACTACTACCTATGGGCAGATTATTCCATGAAAATTTTCCACGCTTCCACTAGTTTCATCTTTTTTTTAAACATGGCAGTATTTTCGTCGATATTTCCACGAAAGTTCGTCTCAATATCCACAAAAATCTTATTTTAACCTAGTTGGGATTTTCGTGGCAATAACGATGAACTTTCATGGCAATAGTGACAAAATTTTTTCCTATCTCATTGGTCGATGTTAACGGATAGCTGACTATTTGATCTATATATACGTGACTTTAAGAGACTTTGCGACACAATTGCTATAGTTGCGACACTGTTCTTGGATTTTGTTTGAGCTGTTTATTTTTTCTGTCACCCACTGGTTGAACAAATCCAATTCTTGATCTACATAGCTCATATTTTGAACTTGCAAGGTTAGTATGTTATTTTTTATTGATGTACTCATTTAACTTGTAAATTTTTGTTCAAATGTCCAAATTTCATGTAGCTTGTTTTTTCCTTGATAATATATTATATGTGTAGTACCA
>ML782633.1:1057123-1071682 GCA_009831015.1 Picea engelmannii | reverse complement strand
ATATTATAATTTATAAATTATATATATTATATATAAATAAACTAAAAACTAAAAAAAAAAAAAAAACAACAACACACAAAACAAAATCAAACACTAAACTCTCGCTCTCAAACACTACACGCCCACGCTCATAGCTCGCGCTTCTGCACAGAGAGTGGAGAGGAGGGCACACAGGGAAGGAGGGCACATGGGGAAGGAGGGGACACCAGAGGAGGGCACACGGAGAAGGAGGGAACACGGGAATAACCCTGCACAGAGTGACCTGTGAGAGTGTCCTTGTTGGCTGAGAGATAGAGGAGAATAGCTTGTGAGAGTGCCCTTTCTAGTTGGATTGATAGAGAAGGAGAGAGCTAGATAGACATCGACATGACAAAATCGGTAAGACTATATGTCCATGTATTCAGTTCATCCTCATTTATGAAATGATTTCAATGCTCGATGTGGTTTTTTCATTACTTGGAGAAATATGGCCATTGTCCCTTAAGCTTCAAGCTATGGGCTAGGGTTTACAATAAAATCAAAACCATTAGAAAAATCAATGAGTAATAGGTTTCACTACACTCATGTACAGGGAATAGCGCTAGAGATGCCCATCTCACATAAGTTCCACTACCCTAAAAAAAAATTCTCAGACGATTTTTAAAACTAGGGTTTTTCCTAGTGAGAGTCATTCTCAAAATGTCTTTGATGGTTGAAGTACAAAATAGATTCCCTAGAATCATGTAGACAATGTTCTCACCTCCACCAAGCCCAAACAAACTAATAGAGTTAACAAAACATAGTTGCAATGTTTGTTGTGGCTTTTCACACACTGGAGAAAATTGTCCATTACCCACCAATGACTCCGAGCTGCAAGCTAGTGTCTATGATAAAATGAAATTGATGAATGGATAAACTATTTTCTAGTTTTGTTGGACTCAGACAAGTTCCACCACTCTAAAATGGTTTCCTTGATGATTTTAAAAACTAAGGTTTTTCCTAATGAGAGGCATTTTCAAAATGCAATTGATGGGGAAAGTAGGAAATAACTACCCCAGAAGGGTAAGGTCAATGTTCTCACCTCCACCACACCCAAATACACTTGTTGAAGATGATGGTATGCATTGGTAATGCTCAATGTGGTTTTTTCACACCTAGGAGAAAAATGGCCATTATCCCTCAATTGCTTTAGGTCATGAGCTAGGGATTGCGGTAAAGTGCATACTGATGAACAGATCGACAATCTATCAATTTTATTGGACTTGTGTACATGAAATAACACTATGGATTCCTGCATCACATGAGTTCCACCACCCTAAAAAAAACTTCTTATACAATTTAATTCAATGACCCAACATATTTTTTACACTGTGCTTTGAACAATTAGTGTAAAGTTTTTTTTATTAAGGTGTTGGGATATTGTATTTGGTTACTAGAAAGGCTCATCTCATTGACAAATTAAACAACCTCACCAGGTCACCATGGACAAAGTAATTTCTACACTTCATTACCAACAAGGATTTACTAATTATATCCCAGTCAACAATCATTTCATTCCATTTCTAGAATACCACTTCCCACTACAATATTACATTCAAATAAAAAAATTTATTTCATAATAATGGATCATCTTACCTTGTTCCAGAGCCAATAAATTTTCACATGTAGTCAAAACACTAACCATGGTAATTGAGTTGGGTTTTATTCCCAAGACAACCAAATATGGCTCATAGTTAAAATGTAGGGGAAATCAAAAGGTATTACAAAAGTATTTTCTATATAGTATGGTTTGACCTCAAATTGTGGGGTTTATCTCGCATTAACTGCATTCCATTTCAACAAGACTACTTCCCACAGAAAACATTACATTCAAATCAAAAAAATTTCCATAACAATTGATCTACTTACCTTATTCTAGGACCAATAAATATGAACATGCATGCAAAGAATTGACCACAATGATTGAGTTGGGTTTTATGCTTAAGACTACACACATTTCATTGAAGAATGTCAAGGATTAATGGGGAAAACGAATATGGGATAACCAACAATGATTGCATTCCATATATCTACCTACCTTGTTCCAAATCCACCCCCCATAGAGCCGTCCCCTCCAACATTATTTCCAACTCGAACCTATACTGCAACAATTTTGTATGCAACTATATGCAAATATGAAACTATATGCAACTAGGCAACTATATGCAACAATGCAACTTATCATGTTTTTTTAGTGACTATATGCAACTTTATGAAACTATATGCAACTTATGCAACTATATGCAACTATGAAACTATATGCAACTATATGCAACTATATGCAACTATGCAACTATATGCAACTGTATGCAAATATATGCAACTATGCAACTATATGCAACTATATGCAACTTATGCAACTATATGAAACTATATGAAACTATATTGCAACTATATGCAACTATATTGCAACAAATTCATATGAAACTATATGCAAATATGCAACTATATGCAACTATATTGCAACAAATTCGTATGCAACTATACGCAAATATGCAACTATATGCAACTAATTGCAACAATGCAACTATATGCAACAGTGCAACTTATCATGTTTTTTAATGATAATATGAAACTATAAGCAACTTTATGCAACACTGAAACTTATGCAACTATATGCAACTTATGCAACTATATGCAACTTTATGCAACAATGCAACCTATGCAACTATATGAGGATCTTAAGTGTGACATATTGTGCTCTAATTTACCAAAATGACTCTTAATGAGGATCTTAAGTGTGTTATGTTTGTGGAAAAGTGGAATGTCTGCAAGCACCCTTTCTACCAATCTACTAAACCTATTGGCTTTTTCCTTGCACTCAACCCTTTTTCATCACCCCACATAACCCTAAATTTTTTTATTTTTCACCATACCTTCACACATGATATCATGGATTTGAATTCCTTGCAAGATCCCTGTGACTTTATGTTTACTTGCTACAACCATAGCCAAACCTTCACCGCCAAAACTAGATCTCCTTGATTTAGACAACCCCTCCAACCATTATAAAACTCTTGCATCAATGGCCACCTCTTCCCCAACCACTAACTCATCCTCTCTCTACCATCACAATTTCCAAATCAGACAATACCTATCCCAATTTATTATTGACAATGGTTGTGAATGAAATATCACATCCCGTGAGCTAGTTTATGAACTTCATATTCTTTTTATACCCCATCCTCAACCCTACCATATAGGATGGGTCAAAATTTAGGGCACCTCTATCCTCATCACACAATGCCACCAAAATAACTTAAGTGACATACAATTTTCACCTATATTCACTTTCATATTTTAAGTGACATACAATTTTCACCTTTTCACTTTCTAACTATTGCATATCTTAGATCATGGAGTTGAAATACAAAACATGTTGTGATCAATCATTGTGTCTACCTGATAAAAATCTATTTTCACCTTAATCGTGTCATGTTTCAAAACCACACTACATTGGGTATTGGTGTGAATGCTCATATATTTTGTTTAGAAGATATTTCACATTGAAGTACAAAATTATTACGGAGGTATTTTTTTATTTTTTTTGTAAATTAGATGAGAATCCTTCTATTCAATCCAGTAAAATAGTACAAAGTGATACATCGATTTGTTGATGGGAAAAGACCCCCCAGAGAAATAACTGCTAAAAGAGAGCCATGAGGAGTGTGTGGGAAAAGAGAGAAGAAACAATACAAGAAAGAGAGAAAGGGCCAGATCATTGTGAAGGTTCCTTTCTGCCTTTTTTCTTACGAACATCAATCCAACCAGAGGAGCTGGCAGGCTCAACAACTTTTGTCACCAAAGCCAAATTGTCTGAGGAAATGCCATAATCTTGAGCTGTTGAAGTAGAGGTTTCTTCTTTGTCGTTGTCTCAATTGTATGATTCATGGGGACACTTCTAAGTCCCTGGGGGCAGGGTTGTGGCCATGATTGTATCATTTGTTTCCTCCTTTTTGTTAGGTATCTAGAGAGGTAGTATTGGGGGCCCAGAGGGCCCATAGTGATAATAGTGGAGGTCATTCAATGTAAGGTGGACTAGGTCCACTATATTATTAAATAAGGCCCACTATGGTAGTTATATATAATAAATGTAAGAGGACTTATTGGAAGGTTCTACTTCTAGAAGATTCCTCCTCTAGAATCTTCTTAGGTGATGGTAGAACTGTATAAATAGGTTCAAGCAATGTAATGGGACATGAAGATAAGTATTGTATTTAGAGCGGTAGCTCAATAGGAGGATTCCCCCTCGAAGAGGCAAGTGAACAGGAGAGGATCCCTTCCATAATAGGATCCATTGTATGGTGTTGCCCTACCCTAAGGGTTTGATATAATAAAGTGGTGGTTTTCTATATTTTTATCTGAATATTTTTGGTATTTCTGTATGAAAGTATTTGGTTCTTAACAAGTGGTATCAGAGCACTTTCCTTGGCAGACATTGTGGGAAAATATTTTTTATTTTTGCAGATTTGTTTTTCGGAGAAGAAAAAAGAAGGCTTGGACATTCCAAAAATTTTCAGTATATTTCTGTTCAAAATTTGTAGAAATAGGTTGTATATATGATTTCCTCTCAGAAAACCACCCAATTAAAAAAAAACAAATCGTCTAAAACGAAGTCTGGGAAGTCAAGATATTGAAGTTTTAAAATCTACAATTTATAGGATTTTTTCCATGGACGACAATGCAATTTTTTTTTTTTTAAATTTATGTAGCATATGGAGGCCAAATTTGCCAAAACAAATTGCATATCTGAATTCCTCTCATAATTTCATCCAATTTCAAAAAAACAATCAGCCGAAACAGAGTCCGGGAAGTGAAGTTATGAGCATTTTAAATTCAACAGTTTTTTAGGGTTTTTCCAGAAAAAGCCGTGATTTTCTGTCGTAATTTATTGTTCTATTTTTTGAGTTTTTTCATGAAAGATGCGGGACCAAAGAGTTCATAGGGTGATCAGATGGCTATTTCCTCTCAAACCCTCAAAGAAATTCTACAAATTACTGAAGCATTCAAATCCCAATTGTATGACAAATTGGATGCTAGATTACATGACCTTGCAGATGACCTCAATGATAGTTTTCATAGTATTCAAGATTCATTAGATAGAATGCAACATATATTTCTCATGGAAGACATCAGGGATGAATATAATCAAGAAATATATGTTTGGTATGATTTTGAGGCCAATTATGATGACTGGTATATGGATAGTTGTCATTTCTGGGATGACAACCACTTTCATATTTTATTTGATGACTCTAATCCACCTTCTGTAGAGAGCATCAATCTGACAAATTAAGAGCCAATGATTATTATCAGTGTCCATCCTGCATATTCTACAGTGGTATTATTCCTTCCAGATTCTGCGACAACCCTTTTCAACTATGTGAATGGATCTTCTTATTTGGATCCTCATGACAGGTGTCAGTCTTTGGAGCATCATTTTGAGTTGGTTATTGGGTTCCAAAATCTTCCACGGGGAGTTCACATGAGCACTTAGACATGGGATCTAGGCTTACGATGGTGGTTGGACTACTTCCGCATGGTGGTTTTCCTTTCTACATGGGACCATGGTTCTCCAGTCTTCTTCAACATTATGGTCCACAATTATCCATGGGACCCTGGTATATGGTTGTACATCAAGCGTTGAGGAAAATGCATTCATAAGGAGGATGGAATGTTAGGTAGCTATAGCGGTAGTAGTGGGGGCCCAAAGGGCCCATAGTGATAATAGTGGAGGTCATTCAATGTAAGGTGGACTAGGTCCACTATATTATTAAATAAGGTCCACTATGGTAGTTAGATATAATAAATGTAAGAGGACTTCTTAGAAGGTTCTACTTATAGAGGATTCCTCCTCTAGAATGTTCTTAGGTGATGCTAGCACTATATAAAGAGGTTCAAGCAATGTAATGCGACATGAAGATAAGTATTGTATTTGGAGTGGTATCTCAATAGGAGGATTCCCCCTCGAAGAGGCAAGTGAATAGGAGAGGATCCCTTCCATAATAGGATCCATTGTATGGTTCTGCCCTACCCTAAGGGTTTGATATAATAAAGTGGTGGTTTTCTATATTGTTATCTAAATATTTGTGGTATTTACGTATGAAATTATTTGGTTCTTAACACTTTTTGAGGGGTCGGTGAAAAGTCTTAGATGTTGGAAATGGAATTAGCACTTTTGAAGCTTCATGAGTTTGTGCGGAAGCTGAGGGTTAGTGTTTTAGGTCTACAGTTGGTTGTTGAGAAAATGCTGGAGTCTGTGAAGGCATTGTAGAAAGCAGAGGAGTTAGTGCATCCTTGTGATGCTTCTCGTTGTCATAGGAAGGGTTTGGGATGCTTTTATGAGGTTTTGGGACTTGCCAGCCATTAGCTATTTTCTGTGCTCCAAGGGTCAAGGAAGGGGTAGGGGATAGAGGACACTTTTCCTGGAGGTGCCTTGTTTGCTGATAAGAGTGGCATCTGAAAGCGGTGTTCTCATAATCAACCATATGTGTGTAAGGATCTCCTTCAGTCCAATCAATAAGGATCCTATCCAAAAGCCCTTGAATGAGGTCAATTTCAACACATATGTGGGCTAAAGTGATGAAGTCATTCGATATCCGATCTGAGTCTACTTTGATAAATATAACCAATGTATTGCCCAGGGTAGATAAAAAATATGGAGTATAAAAATGCAGCGGTAGATAAAGGCACATCCATAGATGTTGGGATCTTCGACCTATGTTGTTGGGGGTTCGACGGACTGCTCCACAATGAAGGCAGAGCCAAAAAGATCCTTTGCTCCCATGCTCTAGATCAAAGTTGTGCTTGTGGCTAGGGTTTAGCACTTGTCACACCCTTAGTCCCTTCTCAGCTCTTATCCAGGACCAAATGGTTGGTTCCCGCGTTAGGGTTTCCCTTGACGTTGTTGTTGTTGCTATGTTGCTGACCGCTAGCCTTCTTGACGAGATAAGTTGTTTCTTCCCTCTTGGGGGTGCTGGAAGCTCGACGAAGGCTTCTTCTGTGGAGTCTAGCTGCATTTCCATCTTGGGAGCCTTCTCCATATGTTGTTGTTGTGCCTTTTTGGTTTGGCTCACCATAACCCTAATTAAGAGCGCACTCTGTTCCAAATCTTTATTAAGGAGGTAATTTGAAATCAATGTGTATTCTATATAATTATATGAATATACAAATACACATTTTATATATTCACATTAGAATCACCCCATAATATACATATGACATGAAAGAATCAACCCAAGTTCAAATCACATAGACAACCCTAAAAGACCAAAATAAATATATGCAGGAAAGAAAATTCCCCCCCGAAATCCATTTCACCCGTGAGCCAATCGAAACCAAGACTTTTCTCGGACATTTCTTTAATCATCTCAAGCACTATTACATCCAGATCTCATGAAATTGTTAATAGGATCCCTAATAAAAAACATAAGCACTCACTTTTACAAGAATATAGAGGACAAATGAATGGAGAAGCCTTAGATTCCTAGATTAGTAGCCTCACATTGCACTTCTAGATTTTCCCAGGCTCAAATATTTATCCTTACAATAAAATATCTACAAGGAATCATTCAAACTTGGTGAACAAGTCAATTTCTAATTCTACATTTAACTCAATCTTCTACTTCCAAATGCGTGACAAAGTCCATCAATACATGGAATCCATTGTGTGACGCTATCACATAGCATTTGTATCCCTTATTCTATCTATAAAATATCATGTGCGAGTGGTTATAACTTCATCAAGACTAGTACTACAATACATGGAAGTGTTCACACAACTACACATCCAACTCTAGATTCCATATCCATATTAGGTAATTATTCTCCAATTTAGTTTTGAATTATTGGTTGTTTTTTTTCTTAAATTGATTTGTTTGAAAGAGTTTTCACTGACTAAGTCTTTAACCATTCCTTAACAAGGTACCCTATTTTCTATCACTCTACTAACCCTAACCCTATTGCCAATGTTAATTCTTGGAACCCTCTTACTAGAAAAAGACCTTCTCCCACTTGGCCTCAAAACCATAAATTCACTAGTTGTTCATCCTCCAAACCAAACCAAGGATGTAACTTCTAATAAAGTCACACATTATGTGATAGATTTTCATATATTAAAACATCATGTTGGATCAATCTTCTTAGACCCCCCCCCCATAAAGCCCTCCCCTCCATCACATATAGAAATCATTACCCTACCCAACTAAGCCATTTCTCCTTCTCTGCATTCAAGACAATGCCAATCAATATCCTGACATCCTTTTCACAAATTCACTAGTTGTTCATCCTCCAAACCAAATCAAATACATCACTTCCAATAAAGTCACACATTCTGTGACAAATTATCACGTCTTAAAACATCGTGTTGGATCAATCTATTTAGAAACTCCCCCTAGAGCCCTGCCCTCCATCATTATTGCCAACTTGAACCTATATTGCAACAATTTCGCATGCAACTATGCAACTTATGCAACTATATGAAACTATATGCAAATATATGAAACTATGCAACTATACGAAACTATATGCAACTTATCCAACTATATGCAACTATGCAACTATATGCAACTTTATGCAACAATGCAACTTATGCAACTATATTACAATAATTTTGTATGCAACTATATGCAAATATGCAACTATATGCAACTAACTGCATCTATGCAACTATATGCAACTAACTGCAACTATATGCAACTATGCAACTATATGCAACTTATGCAACTATATGCAACTATATGAAACTATATGCAACTATTGAACTATATGCAGCTATATCCAAATATATGCAACTATATGCAACTATATGCAACTTATCCAACTATATGCAACTATGCAACTATATGCAACTTTATGCAACAATGCAACTTATGCAACTATATGCAACTATATTGCAACTATATGCAACTATATTGCAACAATTTCGTATGCAACTAAATGCAACTAACTACAACTATGCAACTATATGCAACTTATGCAACTATATGCAACTATGTAACTATATGCAACTATATGGAACTATATGCAAATATTTGCAACTATATGCAACTTATGCAACTATATGCAACTATATGCAAATATATGAAACTATGCAACTATATGAAACTATATGCAACTTATCCAACTATATGAAACTATGCAACTATATGCAACTTTATGCAACAATGCAACTTATGCAACTATATGCAACTATATTGCAACTATATTGCAACAATTTCGTATGCAACTATATGCAACTAACTGCAACTATGCAAATATATGCAACAATGCAACTTATCTTATGCAACTATATGCAACTTTATGCAACACTGAAACTTATGCAGCTATATAAAACTTGTGTAACTTATATATGCAACTTTATGCAACAATGCAACCTATGCAACTATATGCAACTATCGAGTGATGATCAAGATATACTAAGAGAGGTTGAAAGTGAGACGTGTTGTACTAGATCTATCGGTTCTAGATCAACTAGGTGTTTTTGAGTAGTATGTATGTGTCTCAAGGTATTGGAAATGATATAGGGAAGAAGGTCGTGCCTTAGGGGAAAAAGAAATCTTTGAGTCATCTAAGAAATGATGTTAGTGCTCTCAGAAGGTTTTGAGAATTAGCTATGGTTATTGAGGCCTTGATATGGTTGAGGGGGGAACCCAAGGCTTAGTTGAAGTACAAAGCTTCTAGGCATCCATGGCCAAACATGACACCTCAAACAAGCACACCCAATCCCTCAAGGTTTTATGCAACTTCTAGGGCTCAAATTTCATGAATGACACCTCAAACCACCATAGATGACCCCTTGAGGGTATCTTTGTCATTCAAGTGGGAGTATGGGCATCAATAGGATATTTTGAGCACTGGGTATTGGTCTTGGTTCCTTGGTCAAGAATGAGAGAGGAAACTGCCTCCTTCCATCCCGTTGTCTCCTTCACAGTCTTCCATATAGAAGACCACAATCCTTTCCTATATAATTTGTACAAATTCATCAAAACCATTACACCCTATGCATACAATGGATTAAACAACAACTTGATCATCTTGTAATATATGTCACAACCAACCCTAACATTATTTCCAACTCGAACCTTTCCTCCATTCCCCACCAACCACTAAAGGTGCTTTCCAAATATGTGAAATTCCAGGATCATGGATTTCCAAACTATCGATCCCCACTCAAACTCTTTGATGGGTCTCAAATCCAGTTCTCCACTAAGCGTTGGGGGATATTCATACATATGCAGCTTTATGCAACTTATATGCAACTATATGCAACTTTATGAAACAATGCAACTTATGCAACTTATGCAACTATATTGCAACTATATGCAACTATATTGCAACAATTTCGTATGCAACTATATGCAAATATGCAACTATATGCAACTATGCAACTATATGCAACTATGTAACATGGAACTTATGCAACTTAATGGAACTTATGCAACTTTATGCAACTTTATGAAACATGCAACGATAACTTATCTTCTTGTTTTAACGAGTGTAGGTACCACAAAATAGGTATCGGTCGGATCTATCTTCCTCAAGTGATTATCAAGATATATTAAGAGAGGTTGAAAGTGAGACATGTTGTACTAGATCTACCGGTTCTAGATCAACTAGGTTGGAAAAGGTAAGGAAAAGATTTTGTATATGCATGCAATTTTTTATTACCAATGGAGGGTCATGTAATTATGATGTTGAGAGCATAGGTGACATTGATTTTCCCTTGAGGTATAAACATCTAGTGAAACGAAGAGCACCTAAGGAGCTACCTGAAGTGGACACATATTTCTTCATCGATGGGAGGATGTATCACATTTCTCCTTCGTCCTTACATGGATTGGGGTTATTTTCCATGGATGGCATAAAGGTTGGCTATGGAAATGTAACTGAATTGATGGAGTATGTCGAACCATTATACAACTACAATCACTGGTTGATGCTGGTCTGATATACGAAAAGTATACGGAGATACGGAGTTGCTTCAAATTATATACAACCAATAGATAACAATCAAAATAAAGGGGAAACTATGTATATTGATGGAAGGCCAAAAGATACTAGAAACATTGCGGGCTTTATAAATAGTACATGACCAGTGGAAACAACTAAGAAACTGAATTGCATATTTGAGGGACGCGAAGGAAATCATATATTTATATGTGCAACAAAAACAATAGTTCTAGGTGAAGAGTTGTTGATCGATTACAACTTAAATCGAATAGATGGAGGGGGTGCAACTATGGGGGTAAATATATTACGTACCATTCAACTCAAGCTTTGATCAATCATTGTTACAATCTATCGCTGCAATATTTCAATTTTTTACTGCATAAATTTTTTACAATTACTTTCATAACTCTTGTTGATTAATTTATTGTGTCAACATCTATCAAGGGTGACCATGAGATATCACAGGCTACATCTGTCTAGGGTGGCCATGGAAAGGCACCCATTGTGCCTCAAGAAGTAAATGTTAAATACAGTAACAACTTATGACTACAACGTCAACTAAATTTTAGAAATTTCATTTTTTTTTTATATTACTGCAATATTTCATTTTCTTAATGTTATAGGTGAATTTCATAACTTTTATTGATTGATTTATTGTCTCAACTACTATCCAGGGTGACCACAGAGAAAAATTACCCACTACATCTGTCCAAGGTGATTGTGGAAAGGCACCTGTTGTGCCTCAGCAGGTAAATGTTAAATACAGTAACAACTTATGACTACAACAACAAAATTTCTGAAATTTTGTTATTTTTTTTTTATATTACTGCAATATTTCATTTTTTTAATGTTACAGGTGAATTTCATAACTTTTATTGATTGATTTATTGTGCCAACTTCTGTCCAGGGTGACTGTGGAAGAAAATCACCCACTACAACTATCCAGGGTGACCGTGGAAAGGCACCTGATGTGCCTCAACAAGTAAATGTTAAATACAGTAACAACTTATGTCTACAACAACTAAATTTCTGAAATTTCGTTATTTTTTTTCTAATATTACTCCAACATTTCATTTTTTAAATGTTACAGGTGAATTTCATAACTTTTGTTGATTGATTTATTTTGTCAACTTCTGTACAGGGTGATCGTGTCTGAAAATCACCCGCTACATCTTTCCATGGTGACCGTGGAAAGGCCCCCACTGTGCCTCAGTAGGTAAATGTTAAATACAATAATAACTTATGACTACAATAACTAAATTTCTCAAATGTTAAAGTTCATCTCATTAATTTTATTCATCAATGTATTGTGGCATGGTTAACGTGGGAAGGCTCCCACTGAGGATATTAATGAGGACGAAATATTTTTTTCCACTGACCCAATGACAACTGTAACGAAGGCCTTGAAGAAGGATAACATAGAATATCTAGGTTTTCTTAGCAAAAGACCCATGACATAGGAGGACAGGGAAAGAATTGTAGAGCTACAAAATACAATAACTAATTTAGGGGTAAGTGGCATCTTCACATATTTTTATCAACTATGACAATTTCATATCGGTTTTTTTGTTTAATATTTTCTATATGATCTGATAAAGTAATTTTTTCCATTTGTAGGAGTTTTTAAACCCCGTGCCCCAGGAACCTGTCGATCCTGAAACTGCTATAGGTAGCAGTGATGGTCTAATGCAAAAAAAATTTTGACATAGCAAAGTGCAAGTGAGGATTTTTGAGCCTCCTGAGGTTCCATTCAAATCCATTGATGAATGTAATGATTTTGATCGGCATGACACACCGAAGCATGATGAGCCGGAGCCTGGGACTCCACATGACTCCAGAGAGGAATGTACTATAGATGGAGAGGAAACTATTATGTGTGGAGCAAAATGAATTAAAAGCACCGGATCACAAGATGTCACCTTTCTGGTGGAGGATGCATCTATTCTGATCAAGATTCAGAAGACTGCAGGTAATTGCTAATTAATTGATTCATTTTTTTTCATGAAATTGAAATGGACATTTGTTGAGATTATTATAAATTAATGGATAACATGTTTCTGCAGGAAACAATTTTTTCTATGGAAACTTAAATGACAAAGAATTGGAGTTGTTTGGCCCCACCATTCACACATGGTGGAATGGCCAAGATAGAAAAAAGAATGATGATTTAACAGACCACATGGTAAACGTTTTCGGCAACACTTTCAACAAGAAGGTGGTTACAAAGTTAGCCGGTAAATTAGACCTCAAACACGAGCACCCTCCCATGGTTCTAGAGAAAGAGTGGAAGGCACTAATAGAGGATGCAAAGGAGAAATTGTTTAAAAAACAAGGAATACACCCACAAGCTGGTCAAGCAAGGTACACCACATGTCATTTTATCAGTGGAATATTATCAATTATGTTTTTCTTTCCTATTTTAAGTAACAATTCCGATATCTATTGTTTTTCAAAAATTCCATATGTAGGCTACCAGACACCTCCAAAGAAACCAAGGCCAGAGTGGAAAAACATGGCCAGCATAATCTAGGCCAGGGTGGCTATGGAAAACTAAAAGCCGGAATAGTAAGATTTAAATGATTAATCGTGGTTAATATTTATTTAACAGTAAAGAACAAATATATGTTTTTGTTATTGGTATTTTTAATGGTGTTATGCATTGCAGTTAAATATGTTCAACACTGTTGCACCGAGGAGGGAATAAAGCTTGGTTACAAGCATGGTTTTAAAAGTGTGATTGAATATAGAAAAATCTTGGGCCAGATTCCTATCTCCCCAGCCACGCAAGTAAATCAAATGAATAAGGAAACCGTAGTAGCATGCTTGTAAAGTCTATTCATATTTTATTATATCACCCTTAACTAAGTATTTATGTCTGTTTTCAAGAAAAAATGCTACCACAGTAGTGAATCCAGCGGTATTCAACAAACACTGCATCATACAAGGGTGCACATGTCTAGTGATAGTGTAGAGTAGAGTACCCATTTTGGTATGTATGTTTCAGAATTAGAGATATTTACTGTGATTGTAGATATTTATTACTTGACTTATACTTATATATTATCTTCACAAAATTGAAGAGCATGTAGCTCAAGAGAGTGAAATGCGAGAGAAACCAAGTGGACAGGAAATTAACACACCAACTGTCGCAGCTACAGAGATAGGTAAAGAGAAATAGTGTAATGTTAATCAAAATAATGAATTAGTTATTTCAATTATATTTCAACATATCAATATGATCATTTTCGTTGTTCTAGTCCATGACCCTGAATAGATGCTAGCTAACCCTTCTCAGTGACGTACCATAAGTATGGTACACGAGAGCACACAAACAATAGAAGGATAGGGCACACAAAATACAATGTCCTTGGATGGTTATGATATCCCAATTGTCATTTTTATGAATGTAAAAAAACAAAAATCAAAGAAAAATTAGATGTATAAATTCATGTCTTGTATTTGGATCTTTATCAATGTTTATATGTTCATATGTTTTGATGAATATCCTAGTTATGAATGAATGTCTATATGTTTTCTATATAAAGAAAATCATTTGTTGGGTATGGGGAATTGAGAGCGATGTGAGGGGGG
>ML782633.1:1014744-1034239 GCA_009831015.1 Picea engelmannii | reverse complement strand
ACTTGTCATCAATGAATTACTTCCTATCTTGTTGAATGCCAAGGTCACCATCCCACTCAGGACAAATCTCTATCCTAAGTTGTTTTTAAAAAGAACTTCTTGCATCTTGTTGAGAAAGTAGAGACATTGTAATATGGCATTACTGTATTACAATGTAATATGACATTACCATATTACAATGTAATATGGCATTACCATATTACAATGTAATATGGTAATCCCATATTACAATGTAATATGGCATTACCATATTACAATGTAATATGGTAATCCCATATTACATTGTAATATGGCATTACCATATTACAATGTAATATGGTAATACCATATCCCATGTATTTATTTTTTTTAAACTTAAAGGACGCATCGCAATATCAACGATAGTTCGTTGGAAACCAATTTTTATTTTGAGCAACCTTGGCAATAGAGACAACCTTTCATCGCAATTTTCTATGGTTTTTCGTCACATATACAACATCTACATTGTAAGTTTGGTCTTGGCATAAATTTTCGTCGCTATTGCCACGCTTTTTCATCACAATTTTCCACAGTTTTGCATCGCACATACAACATCTGTGTCGTAAGTTTTTGTCTTGGCATAAATTTTCGTCGCTATTTCCACATTTTTGTGTCGCAATTTCTGAAGGCGACGCAGCCCCTTCACAACCCATAGGTCAGAAGGTCCACGTGCACACAGGATCTTTCTTTCACTACTGGCCCGAAGAACTCTAATAGCTCTTTTATTTCCTTATCGGGAAATCTGCACCCACAACAACCTCTCACGAGATCCCCCCTTTTCACTTGGGAGATCGGACTTCGTGCCTTCGTGAATCCTTTGGTCGAGCGATGGTCTCTCAAATCCCCAAAACCCGATACAAGTAAACACTGACCTTTTTCTTTCCTTATCAGGATTTTTCTTATCGCGCTTTCGGTGATCGCAAGGTCGAGCAACTTACTTTCTCGACTCCCGAATCCCGATATGTCGATTCTCTGATACACACGTGAGCTTTGACTTTTCAACGTCACTCCACTTCTGTCGGGATTTCAGACTTCGCGGTATTGCGAATCCTGATCCAATGTTTTTGGAACTTCACTCCACGAATCTTCGAAATGGCATGCCACCTGTCCACTCACTGCATCCTCTGTGGCCCACACAAATCCTTTGGCTGTCTTTGGGGATATCGCATTTTAGAATATCGCGATTCCCGTTGCAGTGTTTACGGAATCTCCACCCACGAAATCTCGATACAATATCCACACGTAAATCCGATGGCCTTTATGGCTCGGATCTACGGTCCTGCCCCTCCTGAGCTTTGAACCTTCAGAGAATACTCGCCGTATCTCCCCTGCTCCTCCGTGAGATCTAACGGCTCACGGTATTTCGTGAAATCTCCTCCGAGAATTTTGGCCGTCTGTTCTTCCTTGACATTTTCCTGTGAATGAACTAAGTGTCCCTTCACAAACTTGTCCACCTGCAGCGCAAACTTACGACGTTTCCTTAATATTTCCAGCCACAACTCCACCTAGTTGTACTTCAACGGTTTCGAAGGCCTTATCCTTCCTGAGATTTCTTATAACTCTGAGTTAGAGAAGAATCTTGCGCGCACTCCTTGCAGCAACCTTCAGACACTTCCAAGTGCTAAATTTCCTTAGACTCTGCGCACACCTGCAACAACAGTCCTTCAATGCTTCTCTCAGGTTCACAACCCTGAAACTTCACCTGGCCTGCGCACTCCTTGCACGGCTCCTGTGCCTGTCTGCACTTTTTTTGTGAATGAGAATAAAAGTTACCCTATCTGAACCCCTTGTCAACGCACTCCTTGCGGACACTTCAACTGCACTCCTTGCAGGAACTCGCATTCAGATAGAGAAACAATTGAAACTCATTCCTGCTTCCTTTCAGACTTCAAACTCAAAACATGAAATCATGCACACAACATATAAAGCAAATGTATAACAGGGAGCAAACATTCATCAGCATATCATTCAGCATACATACACAGAGAACAAACACGAAACCATGAATTTGAATCAACCTCTTTCTATTAATCCAAATATCTATACATGGGTGTTCTTACACAACTCTCTGCTTCTTCTCTTCTATGCTCATGATACACTAACTGTTACAATACACAATGAGGGTGTCTATATCCCATTTCCCTCTTGCGCTCTAGAAACTGTCTAATCTAGAATTAAATTCTATCTACCTGCATTAACTACTATAAATGCCTTCTATCTACCTGCATTAACTACTATAAATGCCTTCTATCTACTAAGGACGAGAGAAAATTGCTGAAGGTCCGTTCACATTTTACAAGTGTGCCTCTTCTTAATGACTTCGTTTAAGATTGTGCATCAACTTCAAGGTAATTTCAAAAAAAATTCTGGCACTTGTCCAGCTGTCTTTTGCTTCCGTGTTGGCTCGCTTGATGTTGGTGATGCTCCTGCATCAATTTTCCATGGTCTTCCATCGCACATACAACATCTGCGTCATAAGTTTTTGTCTTGGCATAAATTTTCGTCGCTATTGTCATGCTTTTGTGTCGCAACTTTCCACATTTTTTTTACATTTATATCTTGATGGTGATGAGACGTGGAGAGATAATTTCATCATTGTTTCCATGAACACCTGGTTCATGGATATAGCGACGAAAAAATAATGACAAAAAAAAGTCTCGTCTTTCGTGGAAATTGCGACGGATAAGTGTGGCAATAGCAAGAAAAATCCGTCGCAAATTTGGTCATATGTATTAGTGCTAGTACAGATCATCATCATATTTGGTATTAATATCGTCAATAAATTATCCTTGGTGATACCCTTTACCGTCATGGTATTGATTCCATATTTCGACGATGTCTCGCCTACGATGAAGCTGAGAAAGATTTGAATGAATATCACTCTGGGGCATGTGGCGGTCATATGTTTGGGTATGCCACTACCCAAAATATCTTACGAGATGGTTATTTCTAGCGTTCATTCTTTAAGGATTGCAATACTGTTGTCCAAAAATTCCACGATTGTCAAACCTACAAAAATAAGATCTGATCTCACCCTGCTCCTCTTCACCCTGTAGTTTCCATTGGTCCATTCGCTAAATGGGGTATTGACTTCATGACATGTAACCTTCACTCGGTTGGGGGGCATGGATACATTATTGTAGTTGTGGATTATTTCACTATATGGGCTGAGGCGATTCCTACATTTGATAATATCGGGAAAACTGTAGTGTTATTCATATTCAATCATATCATTACTAGATGTGGTGTTCCTCAAGCCATAATTATTAATCACGGTAGTCATTTTCACAATTTTATGATGTTTGAACTTACTAAGAAGTTGGGTCTTTTCCATGAAGACTCAACCCCCTATTATCCATAGGCTAATGGCCAGGTTGAAGCAATCAACAAAGTTCTCACTACTATGCTTCGACGGATGGTAGGAATTCACAAGTCAAAATGGCACATGTTGTTGTTATCATCTTTGTGGGCCTATCGGACATCCGTTATGTTTGCCACGAGATTCACACCTTTCCATTTAGTATATGGTATTGAAGCAATTTTTCCGATTGAATGTGAAATCCCATGTTTGAAACTAGATGTCGAACTTCTCCGTCACACCTCAGTTGAAGAGGAATGTCTTTTGAATTTGATGCAATTAAATAAAACCCGTCATGATGCCGCCTTAGTCATTGAAACTTAGAATAAGCATCTCAAAGGCCAATACGACAAGCATGTGAAACCACATGTATTTTCTAAAGGTGATCTAGTTCTTCTTTATGAGCAAGATCGTGATTTTCTAGGGGTTGGTAAATTCGAGCCCATGTGGCGGGGTCCTTATATTGTGAAACAAGTGTTGGAGAAAGGGGCTTATGAGTTGGTATATTATGATTGAATTCCTTCGAGTGAACCCAGGAATGGGATTTACTTAAATAAGTACTTTGATTAAATCATTTTTGCATGAGTGTTGTGTATTTTTAGTGTATCATACTCTTTTGTGTGCTTTTTCATTTTTGGTTTCACCCTTCAACTTCTTACCTTGCATTGTGTTTGGTTTCTAGATGTCGATGTCTTCACTACCCTATATTTTCTTCGTTGATGGTTATATTCGCAGTACTCAAAACTTATCATCTACTACTTGGGAAATCTATGCATCTATGAATGAATTAATCAGTCTACATGGTGTTTTCCTTGGTCGGGCAACTAACAATATCATAGAATACAATGCAATTATCGATTTGTTAACTGACATTGTTTCACTTGGAATCTGTCATCTTATTGTACGACTTGATTAATAGTTAGTATTACTACAGTTGAGTAACATTTATTCCATCCAGAGTCCTACTTTGTTACAGGTATATTTACGAATGTGCCTCTTGGAACGTCATTTTGATTACATTGAATATTAACACATTCCTAAATGTATAAATACATTGATAGATGCATTGGCTAATATTGTTTTAGATGGACATTTGAGACATTTATAAAATCCAATCACACTTTGTACATAAAACAAGTAAGTTGGTAGGAGCCTTATATTTATAACGATAAAAATTTACAAAAATTGTTTTTGTCTGAAGACCAAAATATAAAAAATGTGAATCTCACAACTTCATATACAAAAATCATCAAGGATGTTTCTCTCTATAACAAGTGATTTCCCATGCTACTCTATGGAGTAGTTGACCGATGGATGCAGATACACCCACTATGTGGCATTGATAATGCCTAGGGAGCTCATCCACCGTGGAATCAGGGACATGCATGGTCAGTCCCTCCATTTTATATTCTAAGACCTCTAGATCTGCGACAGATAACCCTACCACTACACCTCTCTCTCCTCGTCTCTAGATAGGGGATGAACTCGAAGGATGATAAGGTCCCACATATGCATTGATAAATAACACTTGATTATTCATCGGATAGATAACACAAAAAACATTTTATATCATTAAAATAACAATATATATATATATATATACAACATTTCCTTCTTACCTATGTCCCCCCACTGGGACCTGTCAGGAAGAGCCAGATCTGGATCTCCACAGAAGTCTACCCCGACATATGCATAATATTCAACCATGAGTAGTTGAGTCCTTAGCCATTGGAAGAAGACATCATCATATTTGATGATGGGAACACCTTCATGTCGAGCCATGATATCTATTGACCTCTTCATCCTTTGATCTTGTGGAATGAGTATACCCCACTCCACCTGTAGGCGTAGGACATGAACCCTCTCTAGGAAGAAGGATACCAAAATAGACCCATATCCAAATTTATTTAACCCACCATTTCGACACTTGGTAAGTTGTTTCTTCATGCTTTTTAGGACCCCCTCAGACCAGTTGAATACCCTGGGCTCCATACATTCTATGGAATAGTGAAAATGGATCTATAGAACCATATGAGGAGTTGCACTCCCTACCATGCAAATAATAATGTAGAGGATAGTTTGCAAAGACAAATCTCATACATCCGTGATAGCTACCTTGCCGCTATGTTTCTCAGTTCCAAGCACACAATGATGGCAGATGTAGTAGTCCATAGGCTCACCTCCACCCCTGTTGCCTATAAGTTTCACCCGTGAACCACGAAAATATATTCCTATCAGGAATTATATATCCTCGATATCTATGGTGAGTGTGTGGAAACCCACGTGAAATTCTTGCTCATTCACATCCCACATTTGAACTAAGTACTCCAGTAGTCTCAACTGGGCTCTCATGCCATGAATCCTGAAGAATTTTAGTAACCCACACTTCCTGAGAGCCATAAATGTTCATGGGTCATTCCCAACAAAGTAATATTCTTGTTCATGCTCTCACTCGTGCCACTCCAACATCTTAACCAAGTAAAGCCTGCCAAGGAACCATAAAATGAGATTAGAAACATTAAATTCTTTCCTGGGGGTTTTTTCTAGTTAGGTTCATATTTTTTTTACTTTTTGGCTATGGATGTCGTAGGGATGCGCATTCGCACAGTGTGACATCGCTGCACCCTACCTATAGGGTCACCTGCGATGATCCTATATCGTCAAAGTTCAAGATATAGGGCACCTACGAAGATCTCAACACGTGGGTACCCTCTAAAAATTGACCCAAAAACATAAATTTAACCAATTAAAATCAATTTGGAAACCATGAAAAGATGAAGGAGAAGGAGCTTACCTGTTTCAAAAAGACTATTTGTGAAATGATCCACCACATGCTCCGCAATCAACAGTTGAAAATCAGGGTGAAAAATGACTTTGGAGAACTATTTGGGTAAAATTACAAATGAAATGGTAAAATGGTATTTTTAACCTATTTTGTTGACTTTTATCACTTTTCATTTGAAAATTATATTATTTTTGTTCTTTACCCATGCCCTAAAGTATTAACAACCTTACACGTGTTGACTTTTGTAGATTAAAAATTCTAGAGATGAGACGTTGGAACAAGGGTCCACCACGTTTTTGGTTTGTTTTTGTGTATTTTTCGCATGTACAGATCCTTTTAGGGTTTTTCAGGAAAAACTCTGAGTAGAGTCTTAGTTCTTTCTCATGCTCGTGAAACCATGACAATGTAATCAAGTAGTCTTTTGTCATTTTTTCAAGCTCGTATTGGCATCACGAAAAATGAAACCTATGGAGTAACCTTTAAGATCTTTTCAAGCTCCCTAAACATGAAAATATTTCTGAGCGACCTTGTTCTTTTCACGCTCATAAAAGTACTTGAAGAAAACATATAATGAGAGGTAGGTTATCACTGTTTTTGTCTCATCGTATTAATTTACGAAAAAGGACCTGATGGAGTTCTCTTTAAGTGTTTTCCAGACTCTCTAAAATTGAAAAACCCATGAGTTTTCTTTCCTTGGACTCATTAAACAAACACCGAAAGACCCATATGGGATCAAACCACTCCTTCTTAGGGTTCGTTAAATATACTCCGAGGGACTCGTCCGAAGTATGAGATTACATATACAAGCATATGCTATCCTCCTCAATCCTGCGTAGAAATAAAGAGGTACTTGCCATAAATGGTGGGGGAAAATTGGGAAACAAATGTGTTTTTGTATTTGTGTTAGTGGCAGTAATAGTCTCTCTTGAACATGACACCCCCCTTCATCATTGTATTCGGGCTGGGAAATCCATTTGTCTCTCATTTGACCATCCACAAGTTCATATGTTGGGTCCTCCTTGAGTCGATGTTGCCAAGACCATTGTCATGTTGTTCATATGTTAAAGAGAAGTCCAACCTAAACAAGCCTTCTATTGAGTCGGCCATTTGCAGTTATAAATTTTCTACCATGTCGAGCTTCCCTGTGTCATTTTTGAATCACTTCATACTTTGGTCTACTTTAAATCTATTACATATTTCATATCATTGATGGGGGATACATCAAGGCCCTCCTATGATGTGTATTTTCCTGTCGACTTCAACACATTATCCAGGAACAAGGCTTAGAAATAATTTAGTACCTTAGAGCCTGCATGCCTCAATGGCAGGTTTCTTCACTTTCAATAGTGGATTAACATCATTGACCCCTAATTGGGAGATTCCATTGAGTGTTCGAATTCAACTCAATTATTCTCATTCGTTGTATTGTACTAGGGTACCCTGGGAGTCATTGATATCAATGGTGATTTCCCTCATACTTGTTAATAATTTTCATTAATGACCAATAATCAAGTGGTTTCTACCACGTTTGACTTCAACACCTATAATCACATGGATATATTCGTAATTAGGGAGGATGGAAATGAAGACCCTTGATCTTATCATTTTGATCTAGGTTGCAACAGAGTATTCATGAATTAGTATTGACACATATATCCACTGTGTATGTCTCGTGGCTATGTCTGAATTTGAATTCATTTAGAGCATAGATCCACAATGTAGTCCTGGTGGCTATGTCGAATCATGATGACATGGATCCACAGTGTATGTTTAGTGTCCACGAATCACTTGACACTTATTATTAGAGTCACTTGTAGTCTGAGCATGGGAATGCCTACCTCATAAATGGTATGATATTATGCATATGACTTGTTTGTTTGTAGGTTCATGATCAATGTGCTCCTTTTTTTCGACACACACATTCTATAAAGTATTTCAGCTGTCACGAGTTCAAGATTCATACTTTTGGTCACCTCATTGACCACTTGACAAAATGTGTTCATGTTCACTGAAAATATTAAAAGAGACTTTCTCCATGGGAAAAGTTATTTTCTTTCCTCTTTCAAAAACCATGTCAAGGAAGGTCGTCGCACCCTACTATATGTATGGGGTGTGACGATGCCTGATCATTGCACTCTTCCCTAAACCTAGATTTCAACGTCACCACAGGATTCTTATGCATAGGGTGAGACGATGATTAAACCATAGGAAAAGTCAAAATTCATGAATGTTCTAGAAGGGAATCTTCTAGAATATGAGGTGGCCTCCGATCAGTTTGGATCTTACTCACTTCTCTGATTTCGTGGGATCATCCTAATCTCCTCATCCATCTCTCTTTCACAATATATAAAGAGGGATCTCTCATGGAAAAGGCTAAGGTTGAATAGGCTAAGATTTGTATGGAGAGTTTTACTTCAGATTTTGCTTGAGAGATTTTCTTTAGTTCTTCAAGACAGATTGTAGATCTTCTTCATTCAAGAAATTTGGAGCTAAGGTGTGTATGTTGAATAAAAGAGCCATTGAAATGGGACCTTGCAACATCAAGGCATGGGTTATATTCTCCACTTTATATTCACTTAATAGGGTAATACATTTCTTCTCTACATAAGCATCTCATATTATTTTGTATGATTCCTTGATCATATACATAGAATTCATTAGAATAAATGTATCTTTGTTTTCCCTCTTCGTTGGCTTGTGATTCTTAGACAGGCTTAATATTCTGCCAACTCGAGGAAGGAGATACAAGGATGACACTAGCGAGGATCAAGCATCATTTAAAAGGTATGTCACTTGTACCTCACTAAACTAGTTCATATGATGATGAAGTTTAAGGTGAAGTGTGTATTCTATTCTATTTTTTTCTAGTGTCCTATGGAATTTACGGAGATATGTTTGTGTCCGCACTTACCAATTAATCCGATAACACCTCAGATTCGTATGTAGGTCCCATATATATGGAGCCAATAGATAATACTATGGAGGGATAATACTTGGATCAACTATACACTATAACAACATGAAAACAAGAATATTACATAAATCCTACTACTGATGGATCGGTAAGTTGGAGGAGTATACAGTCAGTGGACAAAGATTTAGAACTGGCATTTAATAGTTGGAAACAAGGCTCATATGAAATATTCTCAAGGATATGTGCAACTGTCAGGGAAACTAGATGGTTTGGGACCAAGGTCAGAGAAAACCCAGTATATGATGGTACCTCAAGACTTGACAATTTTCTTCTCAGCATGGAAGAAAAGGTAGTAGAGGATAAAAGGATCTTATTACTATATTTATCCCTCCAAGATACCCCTGCCAGATGGTGGGCCAATCACAAAAACTTACTCAGAAACTGGGATGATGTGAAGCAAGCCATCAATTATAGGTTTCATAATAAGAAGCAAATAAAATCAGAGATGTAGATGGATTTGCAAGTTGCACAATTGTTTAGCGGAGAATCTGATCCTAAAGAACATATTGAACAATGTGTGACATAGTGGAAAGTTTTGTAAATACCACCTCTCTTCTGGGGTCAGGTATTTCCCCACCCACTAGGTCCAATCTTGAAATCTTGGTTCACTCATGAAGAAACCAGAAGATAGACCAACGATTGGAAAATGTTGGAAGATAACTTTTTCAAGGACTTCTCGTTCACAAGTAAGTATCCTGAGCTTGAAGTAGTACTATAAAGAATTAAATAATTTATTTTTGCAGACAATAGTAATTAGAAATAAAACCTATTGGTATGTGAAAACATAGCCAATAAATTCAGACTAATCTTTACCTAACCTCAAACAAGAATCCTATAGAATTTTATAACATTAGCATGGATTCAGAAATCCTAGATGATTTAGAGGAATTGATAAACCTAGCCATTAAAAAGACAGAAGGGAACAAAGAAATCCAAAACATCATACCCATTCAGACTTATAGTTCTTATAATCACCCATTGAAGTTATGCAAAGTCAATATAGGGACCAGAGAGAAACCTAAGATAGCTATGGTGGGATATTAGTGGGATGAGAAAACTAGTCAAGAAATACAAAGTTTGTTGCGATAATATGAGGATTTGTTCCCAAAGAAATTTTCAGAGTTAAAGGGGATCAAAGGAGTTATGGGAGAAATGAAAAATGAATTAAAACCGGGATCAAATCATGTGAAGCATAGACCATACTGCCTTAACCCTAGAGTAAAAGAGAAGGTTAATAAGGAGATAAACAAGATGTTGGAAGCTGGACTTATTTTTGCAATGGAAGAAGAAGAATGGGTCATCCCAATAGTCATTCAGAGCAAGGAAGGCACAAAGGATATCAGGGTCTGTGTAGACTATATACACCTTAACTCTGCCTGTGTGCATGACCCTTTTTGAACACCTTTTATGGATGAGGTGCTAGAACAAGTTGAAGGGAAAGAAGTTGTTTTGCATGCATAATTCATCACTCTAAGTTTGTACATGGAAAAGATCACCCATATGTCAGAGGAATAATTAGTTGAGTAGACACTTATGGAGTTAGAAGAACTCGAAGAGACCAGGCTTTTAGAAGACTTCCATCAGTCGGTTGAGAAAGAAAGGAAAAAATCTTGGCATGACAGACACATTAATACTAAAGTATTTGCGCAAGGAGACAAGGTCCTACTCTATGACAGTCGGTACCAGAAGCATCCTCGCAAGTTTCACATGCATTGATTGGGACCATTTATAGTTGCAGAGATCCAAACTTCAGGAGTAGTCAGACTTGAGTAACTGGATGGTATGTTGCAGCTAGGATGGGTGAATTGCACTCACCTGAAATCTTATATGTCTAAGAACTGAGAAAAAATGACTATAGCTCTAGTCCGAAGGAGCATGTATACTAGTTAGATTTGAGTTTTCCCCAATTTTTGTAAATTCATTTAATAAATTCAATTTGTGCAGTATTGTGCCGCAACATGTAGCTCATTTTATTTTGTGTGTAAGCATTGTTTGATGTAGAAATTCTTACTTAGCAACGTAGGATCAGAAGGGTAAATAACCCATTAATGAAAGTCATTAATATGACGAGGACACATTTTTTTTCAGAGGTAGAATGAATCTGAACGCAATCTGAGTCCGTGTGCCACATGAACCCAGTCTAGTCACAGTCTTTATTTCTATTACAATACCGCGTCTAAATTCAGTTAAGCCATAAAGCTGCAATACGCAAATATGCCATCGGTATTTGCGTTGGGAATCCCATCCTTCAAACAAAAAGGTTTGAAATTGGCCATGTCCCTATCCAACTTGCACAATAAATCCCAGAATCACCCAATAGGATTTACCCCATTCACCCGTCCCGTCAGACAACTCAGATCCAAGGTGCGTCCATATGGTCATGATGAACAAAATTTATTACTAAAATTTCTAGCTAAGCCTGAGTATAATGCTCTGATAACTCGTTGTATAACACATTGTTTTCAAATAACTTAGTGATTTTCAAAATTATGAAGAGAGAGGAAGCCTGTGCAATCCCTAAAACTTGTAGTTGTGATCCCCAATCCTTAGTTCACCGCAGAATTTGTTGATAACTCAGAGTCCACAATGCTGAGAGATATATGAATTCGAGGTGCCATGTCCAAATATGTAGTGCCAAATGAGCCCTGCGACACTCAATTCAAGGTCGTGGGTGATCTCAAGGGGAAGGTGGAGCAGGTCAATCTCCTTGATATTGACTTAACAGATCTTGTATTGTTCGCCTAAATAAACATAGACGTATTCTGGAGTATTTATCTATATGATTGGGAGGCATGGATTTTGTGCCAAATCCAAAATTCATGAACCTCTTCAACTCAACTATCATGAGCTTGAGAGACCTACCAGTGTTCGGTACCACTGGTGATGTTGCACGATGCACCAAATTCCTGATCAATAGGGTGCACAACCGAAGTCTCTGGTTGCATAAGTGGTATCTAATCCATGTTGAATACATTCATCAACTTACTGGATTTTCCCTCGAAGGCAAGGACGTGTCTAAAGGATTCCAATTGCAGTAAGAATGACAAAAAGAAAGGGGAGCCCAGCCTCTATGAAAGGTTCCACACACAGAGAGGTGGGCGCACAACAAAAATCGACCCAATACTACAAGAGACAGTCAGAACTAGCTACTACATCATAGCCATCAAGGTTATGAGGTTGTACTACAACGGAGAATGCATGTTGGATGCATTGTCAGTAGCGTATTTTTGAACCAATGGCACCGTATTCAATTGGTGCTAGAGGAACTACTCATGGTTTGTGAGGAATCTTGGGAGAAGGGAGGAGCCTTCATGTATGGACACCTGTTAATCAATTTTATAATGCTAAAGTGGAAGCCACCCATAGGAAGACTATTGGCTGTAGCAGACAAGGGGCTCCTTGTGAATATTTTTGAGCCTTGGAACTCCAGGGAATACTAGGAGAAAACGACCTTCAACAAAACGACGTTCTCCAAGTGGTTTAACAGTCTTATCGATGCAATGCAGAGGTTCCACATTCCGCAGGAGCTCCTCAACTAAAACACAAGGAACATTTCTTTCAACATGAACCGACACCATATGTTTGTATGGATGAGGCATTCCAACATGGAGGAATTCCACTCAAGGATTTTTTCGTTCTATTTATATGAGGAGTCCTTCGACAAAAAGGTAATGTTGTGTCTAGGAATTAAACGAAACCTGCACAAGTCCGAGATGCACTACATTTTTCCTATAGAGATGTTGAAGAAGAAAGGAAAAGAAGCAGGGGTAGGACTGAGCTCAGCCTCAGATCCACAGAAGAAAGAGGCTCTGACATAGTCAGACTCTAAAGAAGAAGAGGAGACACAACCCTTAGAGAAAAAGAAGAGGACGATGTCGGTGTTCCCATAATTTCCAAAGAAAGACATGTTGATAGGTAAGGATGTCAACAAGATTATGAGCATTGCGTTCATCAAATAACTAGTGGCGAAGAATTCTAGAATGAGGGTCTCACTGAGTAAACTTCTGAAATGCCAACCCCTTTCATCCACCATCCCCCGCACTCCATCAACGGTCTGAGCAACCCCAGTCATCCATATTTAGGATGACTCTGAGCATGACACCCTTCCATCAACCATCATCACCGAGCACCCTCTATCATCACCAAAATCCCAGTCGCCACCCCCATAAACCACTAGTCCACCCCAAACCACTAATCCAGAGCCGATGCAGCTCGATCCTCTAGAATAACTAGATTCAAAACTCCCATAAACAAGCACAAAATTTATTGAGTAGAGACCAGACGTTTCTGGTCCAAATCCAAAAGTACCAGAGCAGAGACTACAACTTACTGGTGTTACACATCAAAATTACTCACTTAAGTGTCACAACTGTCGCATCTTGAACGCAAGTATCGCAAGTGTCACAAACATCATACTGCAATCTTGCCTATGTTGTGTCTCTAACGACATCACAGGGAAACTTAAGACACCTTCAAAGACTGGTTTAAGAAGGACAAATCATCTTATGAGGAGTACAAATCTTTTTGCATGAAGAAAACTACTTAAAAAATAATTTTGGAGGGCAGTGCTCCCATACCCACTGTCAGGAATTGCCAACGCTCCCTACCCTCCTTTGGGGGAGCATTGTAGCACTCTATACACCCTTTTAGTGGAGTGCTATGATTTTCTGAAAGAATTTTGGGCAGTGCTCCCCTACCCACTGTTAGGGATTTCCAGTGCTCCCTAGCCTTCTTTGGGGGATCGTTGCAACTCTCTGTGCACTCTTTTGGGGGAGCGCTGGCCTGTTTGAGAAAATTTTGGGTTGTTGAGGAGAATCAAGGAAAAATCCCCCTTATATTGGAAATCAGTTGGATTCAAATCTGAGGTCAAGGCTACATCTTAGGGAGGATCCACAATTGATGGAGGAAGATCCTCAACCTATCCCAAGAATATGCAAGGTGGTTGGGTCTCTGCAAGCTTATATAAGGAGGCCTTCTCATGGTAAAATCATATGGCAGATTAGAGGCATCAAACTTATGGTCTCATAAGGGAGAATTACCAGTAAAGCATCATCATTTTGTGTGGATTATTTGAGCAAGGGGATGGACAAAGAGATCTTGGTGAAGCTACTGTATCTACATCATGGTTGTAAGAACTTCACTTTGTTTTTATTAATATATATATGTGGTTGGCATGTTTCCTTTAAGTTTGTGTATGTTTCATGAACTTGTTTCTTTTGATAGATCTATTATGAAGCTAATCATGTTCAAGTAGGAAGTATGTTTTGTTGTTGTTTCTCATTGTATTGCAGGACCTTCTAAAGAACTTGGAGATCAATATCAGCCTGGATCGAGCAAGGACAAATGTCAGTAAAGGTATTTACCTTTATTTCTTCTTCTTCCTTGAATAGTTTAGCTTCATGAAAAGGAATTTCAGTGTCCACATTATCACCTTTATGTCTTGGTTATAGGGGTCTAGTATCCAAGAGATAATCCACTTGTTCACAAGGGGATTTCTCTGTAACAGAAATTGGCGACTCCACTGGGGACAAGTGGAGGATTGAAAGTAGTGGAGCATTGAAGGTTTTGTATTTACTTTCTATATACATCATAATCAAACAAAGAAGATAAATGCATTTTTTATTTTGGGTAGTGAAACTATCTTGCACCAAGGTGTAAATCTGTTAAGCAGGTCGTCAACATAACTTTTCCACCCTCTCTATCTCAATACCTTCTTGCTTTGTTCCCACGACGTTGGATTTAATCCCTAACTAGTGTGCTCATTGTGAGAAGGTTTTCTTTGTTTGTTTTCTTACTATATTTTTAGCGTGTGTTGTTTGTTCTCCCTAGAAGAATCTAGGTTGGATATTTATTTTTTATGGCATCAGTTCCTAGAATGACCAATGAAAGAACCCCTTTTCCAGGGGAAACCTTTGTTTTTCCTTCTTACGAAAACATTGTTCCTCCTTACATTGCTACTTTGAGCCTTCCAAGTCTCACAATTGGGTTACCGGTATGGTTGTTTTCCACTATGGTGATCTCAAATGTAGGTTCTTCAGATGTAAGTACACCACCCATACATCAACCTCATGTCGAATTTTTGCCTTCTTCACCCATTAAGTCTCCTTCCCTTTCTCCTTATTCACCTAGTGAAATCTCTAAAGAGAGTAGCCAGGTTGATAAGAAGAAGAAGAAACAGAAAGAGAAGAAGAAGAACCAGAAAGGGAACAAGCCTCCAACTACATCAAATGTTGGATCCAAGCAACCAACTATTGTTGATCATACTGGGAGTGTTGATGAGGTCAACAAGATTAAACAGAAGAATCTAAAACCCAAATTCCCTTGTAGTCTTTGTAAGGGTGACCAATTTCTGATGGATTTCCTTGATCTTCCCAAGGTCTTAGAAATGCGGTCGTCCACATCATCGGCCCCTGATGTACATGTTGGTGATGCCCTGTCAACTAGTGGAATTAAGGTAGGTAAGAAGAAGACAATTGTCAAATTTCCCTGTATGTTATGCAAAGGTGACCATTATTCTCACCTTTTTCCTCGTATGGATGAGGCTTGTTATCTTTTGGAAAAGCTTCAACTTCAAAATGGTTATCGTAAGATTTCCCCCAACCCATTGTTATTTGATGGAATGGTCAATCTGGTTCCATCCCCAGTCAGTCTGGTTGATCAGGTGGTCAATCTAGTTTCATCCTCGTTTGAACCACTAACCAAAGTAGCTAATCCAATTCCACACTCGATCCGCCCCACTTTTCATATGAAAAGTGACACCCAAGTGACTGATCCGGTCTCGTAATTGGTCAGTCCCACCCTTCATCTGAAGAGTTCCAATGGGGTCAATCCCATTCCTCCTCTAACGAGTGCCAAAGTGGTTTCTCTGGTCCCTTCACCGGTCAGTCTGGTTGATCATGTCGTCAATCTGGTCACGTCTTTAGTTGAACCAGTTGACAAAGTGGTCGATCCAATCCCATCTTCGGTTGATCCTGCTCTCCCGTTAGAGATGGAAACCCAAGACATCGATACATTTCTAGTTTTTGACCCATTCTCCCCTTTGGGAATGAATCCCAAGTGGTCGATTTGATGTCATTATGAGTCAATCATACTCTCCCTCTAGAGAGTAAACCCGTTTCTACCCATGTTTTTCTTGTTGATAAAAAATATACCATGCTGGGGAGCATTCCTTCCTCTCCTTTGAAACCCCATCCAAGTAATGAGGCCATCCTTTTTTATTGGGGTTTTCTAATTGGACCTCATCTTCCCTCTCACATTCATTTCAATATTACAACATAGGTTTGTGGTCGGGATGTTCCTCATGCGTTGATAGAGGCAGGTTCGTCCGTTAGTATTTTGTCCTCTATTGCTTGGAAATATTTGGGTTATCCTTATCCTATGCCGGTTACCCAGACTATGTTCTCTTTTAACAGAAGAAATAGTCACCCTTTAGGGATCCTTCCTCAGTTTCCCATAACTTTGGGAGGGAAAACTGTCTTTATTGATGTTATGGTAGTCCAAGACCCTTTGGATTTCGATTTACTCCTTGGGAGAGATTATGTCTATGCTATGAAAGATATTGTGTCCACTCTCTTTCATGTGATATCTTTCACTCACAATGGAAGAGTGGTGACTATTGATCAACTTTTATGCATTGGTCTTCACTTGATTGTCAACCCAATGACCTCCCTAAACATGTCTTATATGCAGTCAGTATCACCCCTGCCATAGGTCAATTATGTGGCGTTTTCTCCCATGACTTCAACTTTCGATGACTTAGATCCGGTAGTTGACATGGTTATCTCTTCGGTAGGGATATTGGAGCTTGATCGCCTTACCCCTAACTCGACCCTCGACATGTGGTCCTTCTAAAGCATTCTTCTTCCATCCAGTGAAGATCTCTTGGGAGCCATGAACGGGTGTTTTCCCTTGACATGGTTTCCTTCCAGATAATTATACTCTTGGAAACCATGATCAAGAAGAAGTCACAAGCATAGTTTCTCTTCTTTGTGGCAAGCTCATTAAAAAATGAAACAGACACTACAAGCATAGTTTTCCTCTCTGTGGAAATCTCATTAAAAAATGAAACAGAGGCCATGAGCATAGTTTCTCTTCTCTGTGGAAAACTCGTTAAAAAAGGAAACAGAGTCCTTGAGCAAAGTTTTCCTCTCTGTAGCAAGCTTGTTAAAAAAATGAAACAAAAATCTAGGGATTGAACCCGGATCCTTGAGCATAGTTCTTTTCATGTGTCAAGGTCGTTAAAAAATGAAACAGTCACCTCTCCTGTCAGGTAGAGTTTTTTGTTAGATCTCGTAGATGTCGAGTCTAGTCTTTTGTTAGGTCTCATTTTTTAACCTTCATTTCATCCACCTGAATCCTATTTCTCTATCTAGTATAGAAATTAGTGACAACCTCAAAGTCGGTGAATGAATTGAAGCTTAGGGGGGCATGTATCCAGCCTTTGATTATCACTCCGGAGTTATGCCACTAGCTTTTCAAGATGGGGGTAGAGTACCAACCATGCATGGGTATCCCTACCTTTGGAAATTACTTTGGGAATTTACAAGCATACTTTAATTTTGTTTCAAGCTTGTCTAAAAATGAAACCAATAACAAGCATAGTCTTTCTTCTTTCTCGTGCTCATAAATACATAAGAATGTAACTGAGTATACTTTTATCACTTTTTCAGACTTGTAAAGGTTATATGAAAAAGGAACCCCATGGAGTTGTCTTTAAGCTCTTTTCAGACTCTCTAAACATGAAAATATTGCTGAGTGATCTTGATTCCTTTCCCACTCGTTAAAAGGTTTGAAAGGACATCTTTCGAGTGATAATTTATCTCTTTTTCGGCCTCATGAGACTAATATTATGAAAAAGGACAACATTGGAGTCGTCTTTAAGTTCTTTTCAGACTCTCTAAACATGCAAAATCACCAAGTTTACCTTCTGTGGACTCGTTAAACAATCATACATTGAAGGACCCATATGGGATCGAACCCTTACTTCTTTCATTTCGTTAATGTGAGTTATATTGAGCATGTGTTATCCTCCTCAAGCTTGTTAAATCAAAAAGAGGTACTCGTTTATCTGGGTTGGGGAAAACATTGAAGGAAGCAAGCCAAGAAGTTTTTGAAAACATCACCAGTCACTCTTATAGTCACCCTTGAATATGGCACTTTGTCTTTGCACGCATTTTTAATCTGTTGAACCTATGCACTAAACCAATCCTATGAGTTTCTTTACTCCTTTGGGTCACCTGACAAAAGTTACATTATCCACTACATCATCATGTTTTGGTCCATGTCATGTTTTTGTTGTTGTGCCTTAGTGTTCAAGGGAAGTATCTACCTCAAGAGTCAACCATCACAAATTTCATGTTTCAATACATGTGTCAGTCCATGTTCATTTGATCCACTAAATTACATCTTTGTTTCAGTTTCATGTCATTGATGGGGAATACATCAAGGCCCTCATGTGATGAGTCTATTCCTATTGACTTCAACAAATTATCCAAGAATTAGACTTAGAAACCAGTTAGTATCTTGGGACATGCATGCCTCAATGGCAGGCCTCCTCGCTTTCGACAGTGGGTTTACATCATTGACCCCTGATCGGATCATTCCATGGATGTTTGACTTCGACTCATTTATTCACATTCGCTGGAATGTACTAGGGTACCTTGGGAATCTTTGACATCAATGGTGATTTCCCTCGCACTTGTTAACGGTTTACCTCATTGACCAATAATCAACTGGTCTCTGCCATGTTCAACATTAGGACATATATTCACATGGTTAGATTTGTACCGCATCAGGATCGGTAAGAAGACCCTCGGTTGAGTGATCACTCTAATATATACTTTGCCCAGGTTGTGACGGAGTTTCTCTTGAACATTGACACTTATACTGTCACATAGATCCACCTTGTATTGGTCCGTGGATATCTCTTGTCATCTCATAGATCCACTATGTATTTTTTGTGGCTATGATCAGTTCATGTCATGGAAGTATAGATCCACATTGTATCTTTGGTGGCTATACTTTTTGTTAATATAATTATGGATCCGTAGTGTATTTTATGGCAGCCATACCTTGCAAAGTCTTTATCACCCAAGCATAGGTATGCCTACCTTGGGTTTGAAACATGTAATGATATTTGTTTGATGGTTGTGTGCAGCTTCTACCAGGTTCTCTGCATCCATACCCTTGCTCGAAAAAGTCTACAAAGTACTTCATGTTGATACTGAGAGGGGGGTGAACCAGTATCAAGTACAATTTAAAACCTTTTTCAACTTATACTTAAACCATTCAACTATATCCAATGAGCAATGAACAATAGTATAAGAGTTACACCAATACACCACAATACACCATACACAAT
>ML782633.1:955745-1006503 GCA_009831015.1 Picea engelmannii | reverse complement strand
ATCCTTGCCCCTTCCTTCCACCCAAGAATATATGAGAGATAATAAAACTTTACATTAAATCATCACCATCAACCAATCATCACATAGAACCTGATAATGCTTCCTGAGACTTCTTCAATTTATGTAATTCTTCAATTCTTGGATTACTCTGATCCTGTATATAATATTACTCAATTTATTCTATGTAACTCCTCCAAGTTTCACTCCTTGAATATTCCCCAAAAATAAGTTATAGAAAGAACAATAGACTTTATTCAATTATGGTCTATTCAGGAGACCGAACTTGTACAAAATACCCTGCACTCAATATTTAACATCCGATTCTGAAAATTGCACAAAAGAAACTAAATTCTGTACCCTTTCCAATGAAATTTGTCCCACGTCATTTGTATTCTCGATGAATAAGTTATGACTGTTTTACCCGGAACACTTGTTTATTGACTAGCTTCAAGACTGGTCGCAAACCCTATCTTCCACAGAGTGTATCTCCATAATTATAGAGAATAAAGAGCTGAAATTTTTACCAGAGGTACCTTGATATGTCTTCTAAATACCATAGTGATTTCACCATCTGAATTGTTCTATAAATATAATTATAGAAAAAATGGTAAGATGACCTGAAAATAACATACCTTAGAACACATCACCAAAAGACTTCATCCTCCCTTGAAATCTGGCCTTCTTTACTTCTTATTTCCTCTGAAATTCGACTTGTATCAAAATGAATGTATAATGATGTTTATTTATACCATTTATGTCACTTGATTTTAACATTAGGGTCGACCTGACACTTTCTTATCTTGTAATTATTTTCTTTAATTATCTTCAGGGCCTACATGTACTTCCTTCTTCAATTCACTTTGTCATCTTCAAAAATTCATTTCTCCTCAACCATGAGGATCCACGTGGCGTGCCACATACTATCGGAAACAACATGATGTATAATATCCATTCATGGGTGTTGTATATTCATGTGCATTGTCCTTCATCTCCAAATACCTCTATCAATCTTGCGGTCCAAAACCCATGACTAGAGTTGACATCAATGACAACAACCAATCTTCCAACACTTCAGTCATCATTTTTTGTCTTCTAACTTCGCACTTTGGGGGGAAATATGTTACACATCAAAATTAATCACTTCAATGATGACCTATTGTCGTCATTACAAGTGTTTCATCTTGACTGCAAGTGTCGCAAACATCATACTTCCATATTGCCTATGTCGTGTCTCTAACGACATCACAGGGACACTTAAGACACCTTCAAATACCGGTTTAAGAAGGATAAATCATATGATAAGGAGTACAAAGATATTTCCATGAAGAAAACTACTTAAAAATGATTTTTGGAGGGCAACGCTCCCCTACCCACTATCAGGGAGTTCCAACGCTCCCTACCCTCCTTTGGGGGAGCATTGTAGCACCCTGTACACCCTTCTGGGGAAGTGCTAGGATTTACTGAAGGAATTTTGGGCAACACTCCCCTACCCACTGTCAGGGAGTGCCAGTGCTCCCTATCGTTCTATGGGGGAGCTTTTCAACGCTCTGTGCACCCTTTTGGGGGAGCGCTGGCCTGTTTGAGAAAATTTTGGGTTGTTGAGGAGAATCAGGGAAAAAAACCCCTTATATTGGAAATCAATTGGATTCGAATCTGAGGTCAAGGCTACATCTTAGGGAGGATCCACAACTGATGGAGGAAGATCCTCAACCTATCCAAAAAATCTCTAAGGTGGTTGGGTCTCTCCAAGCTTATATAAGGAGGCCTTCTCATGGTAAAAGCATATGGAAGATTAGAGGCATCAAAATTATGATCTCATAAGGGAGAATTACCAGTGAAGCATCATCATTTTGTGTGGATTATTTGAGAAACGGGATAAACAAAGAGAGCTTGGTGACGTTGTTTCATCTACATCATGGTTGTAAGCACTTTTCTTTGTTTTCATTAATATATATATGTGCTTGGCCTGTTTCCTTTAAGTTTGTGTATGTTTCATGAACTTGTTTCTTTTGATAGATCTATTATGAAGCTAATCATAATAGAGTAGGAAGTATGCTTCATTTTTGTTTATCATTATATTGCAGGACCTTCTGAAGAACTTGGAGATCAATATCAGCCTGGATCAAGCAAGGACAAACGTCGGTAAAGGTATTTACCTTTATTTCTTCTTCTTCCTTGAACAATTTAGCTTCATGAAAAGGAATGTCAGTGTCCACATTAACACCTTTCTGTATTGGTTATAAGGTTCTAATATCCAAGAGAGAATCCACTTGTCTGAAGATTGTGCCTTTTGTGTAAAAAAAGGAAACTCAAATGGTGGAGGAGCCGCAAGCTCAATGTCCCCATCAAATTTCCTCAACATCCAAGGTTGAGGGTGCCGAGGGAAGCGCAACTCTGGATGCAGACACAAGTAAAGAGAAGGAGCTACCTGAGGTTTAGAAGGAACCAGATTCAACCTTTGGGTAGAGCGTGCAATCCATGCAGGAATAGATGGAGTTGGTTCTCCAAAACCCCCAACAATCCCCAGAGTTTTTTCAACTCTACCTGGCCATAACATAGGTTCTGACACTCTTTCCATCATCCTTTAGGTTGATACTTGCGCCAGGACCATCGATAGGAGAGACACCCTCAGAACATTCAATGGCCAGTAGAATTCCACTGCAGAATCGAGCACCCAAGGACGCAACACCATCATCTACTGACCTTGCACAATGTCCAACAACACACTTGGTTGGAATGATCATAGTATCAATTGATCAACTGGAGAAGAGGCTCCAGTAAGTGGAGAGGTCTACCGAGGTCACAAGAGAGGAAGCGTTCATTGTGCAAGAATCCATAAAAAAAGAGTTACATGCTAAGTTCTAGGTCAAGAATAGACTAGAAAGAGTCCAAGACAATCTTGATAAAGCCTGGCCAAATATTTATAAGGTCACACCCCAAATGCCCGAAGGCAACAATGCAGGAGAGCTGAGCATTAAATTGAGCTTCTCCAAGGAGCATGGTCACAATTGGCCATTCATGTTGAGCATATGGAAGTGCAGCTGTGGAAAAAGCACTAATAAGAAGAGAAACAGCCTTGGAAGCTACAGGATCATATAGAGAAGATAGTACTGGAAGGAAACAATGCCCGAGGAACACTACATAAGCACATGGCTAAGTGCACAAATATTTTTAGGGAAGTCAGTGATTGGATGGGCATCATTTCTAGACACAACCTGACCTTGGAGGATGTGCACACTAGAATCCAAGCCTTGAATGAAGAATTTGAAGCCACAATGGATCCATTGGAGAAACAAAAAAAGTTTGTCCAGATCCAGCAAGCCGACAATGAACTGAACGCCCTATTTGAGGCATAATCCGTAGCTAAGAAGGAGCTGCATGAATTTTGGCCTGTCATTTAGAAAATTTATATTACATGCATCAATTCGATGAAAAATCAGATTCTGAATGGAACTCATTGGTCACATCCAATCCAAAGGGATTTATTACAGAGGCGACCCAACAGTTTGTGGTAGAGACCTTACTCCTTACCAGGAAACGAAAGGATAAATTTGGGAGCTTTCAAGAAGTGAGGAAGTGGGCCTTGGAGTTGGTCCCAGAGTTGGTCCTTTCATTTGAAGAAGAAAAATAAGAGAAAGTGAAAGCAGAATAGAAAAATAAAGAGGAAAAGGAGGACAACGGAGATTAACAGTCGCTCCTGGAAGTTGTGAAAGAGCCGAATACTTGACTCGAGGGCGAGTCAAGGTTTGTGGTTGGAGCCTATTAGGCCCTTTGGTTTTGGATAAGGAGTTGTACAAGAAGGACTACAACTCTAGTTTTGACGAAGTACGAGTTTCACAAGCTATAAAAGAAGTTGGACACTAGAGAAAGGAGAAGCAACATAAATAAGTTGTGAAAAGGACAATGAAACTCCAACAAAGCAAAAGAAGTTGCAACAGAACAAGAAAGCATGCAAACCAAAGACAAAAAACATGAATTAGATTTTACATAGGGTTGGTTCATGTTGTAAGAGGGTTGGTTGGTATTGAAAATGTAAGGTTTTGGTCATAGTTGTTTTCTACTGCCGAGAAGTCAGATTTTGAGTCTATAATGTAATATGTACACCATTTTTGGATTTATATCTCTATGACATGAGTCTAGAGCCAGTAGTCTATAACAGAGCGCTACTGTGTATCTCGAAGATTGTAATTGAGAAAGACCTCAAGATAATATATGAAGAAGGATAAAAAAAAAAAAAATATGATGTATCTTTCTGTGGTTATCCTTATGCATTGTATCTTTATAGTACTTCTTTATGGTTCATAAGTTCCGCATGATGTCTCCGTGTTTGAGTGATTTTCCGCAACATAAGTAGCTTCAGTTCTTACATATATGAGTTCAGATCTATTTTGTAGTTATATGTCTTGCGAAAGATTAGGATGAATCTTGAAGGTTTTGTGAATCCTCCTAAGTATTTTCCTTGCCCTTCCCTATCCTTTTGTCTCAGCAGCGCTTGAGGTGAGACTTCTTCTCTTCGGAGGAGATGAAAATGCCAGAGCTCTAGACTACTCTGTACCTTTTGTTGGTAACCTAAGAAGGACCTTGGTCTGATCAATCTTGCGTCAACAACTCCCTCTTAATAACTCTTTTATATTCTATTAGGTTCAGAACTTTGTTGAGATTGGAAGAGACCTCATCATGCTTTTCATGTAGCCTTTGGTTATTCTCCTTTAGCTGTGTATTTTATTTCTTGATGTGCCTATCCAAAACTTTATACTCCTCCACTTCTTGATTCAACTCTTCATTTTTTTTTTGTAAGATTTTTTACTTTCAATAATAACTAATGTTTGGTCAAAGGACTCACTAGTTCATGTGTTTCTTGCTCAATTATCTCCTCCCTGGATTTGACTTCCCTCCTTAAATCCTTTAGGGTCTCTGTCACTAATTCCTCTACTTCACTAATAGTTGTCACATACGTCTCTTCTTTCTCTAGTGAGGTTGGAATGTCCATTGGATCCTCTGCAAAAGAAGGAACATAAGGAATTGTCACCTTCTTAGCCATGCTCCAAGTGGTTCTTCATACTAGACATGATACTTCTTTAGATGTGCTAATAGGAATAGAAATTTCTGCCTTAAAAATTCTCCTCTTCTTAATTTTATACTCATAGATGGGTACTGGAATTTATTTTTCTTGTGTAATCATTGTCTTTCTACCACAAGACTTAGATGTAGGGGATGGATCTTGTTCCTCTGGTGTACTCCTTGTCTTTCTGCTAGGGTAATTATATGTAGGGGATAGAACTTGTTCCTCTAGTGTATGCCTTTTATTTCTACTAGAGGAATGTGTTATAGTACTCCCCTCATTGACTCTAAATTTATTCTTGCTTTTGAATATCAATTCAAGGGTATTTTCTACTTCTCCAAGCTTATCTTTAGGTACCTGAATAATTACTTCTGGAATATTCTATGAATTTCCCCAACATGCTCCTGAGATATTTAAATAATTACTTCGAGGACATTTCCTGCAATTTCTACAACATCATGATCAAACCTTTGTTTCTTTCTTTTTTTCTGACTAATTTGTGTTTTAATTTTAGTGGACAGGCCTTAGCGAATTTTCTTGATTTTAGATGATCGTTCCATCATAGGTGCAAGTTGTTCACTTAACACTACTATCTTTCCTTTGTCCATTTTCCTTACATATTTTGGTGAGATAGGGCCTACATGATCTACTTCACTACTGGATTTTTTTTTTTTCTTTCTACTGTCTCCCTTTTTCCTATATAACCCTTTACTATTTTCCTCTGTTATATTTCCTTCTACAAACTTAGAAACTTCTTGAGAATTGTTTTATGTGAGGAGTTTCTTCCAACTACTATCTCATTTCCTCAACTCATGAAGAACCAATAGTTTCATTAGCCCATGGTGGTAGAGACTATTTTCAATCTTCTTAGAAGCATACTTAAGCCCTCACACCATCTTGTTCAGACTCATCCAAAGAAAATGGAGAAAGTATATTTGTGTTCCTCCTTCAAAATGAAATAAATTCCTTAAATGATAAAGAATTGTTACTGCATACCTCCCTTCACAAGTTCAAAATTTTTGCAAGAAGAAAAGTATTGTCCAATATTCTTCTTTGATCCAGCTTATAGAGATACCTTTCATCCAATATGGATCTAGGTGATCAGGCTTCAAAATTGTATGACAGAGGTTCTTGTCAATTATGATGCCTTTGAAATACTTCTCTCTGATAGAAGGAAACTCATTCGCTTCTGTTATGGTGGATTTGGTGATCATGAGTTTTAGTTCCCCCAAGTGGACACTCTCTACATTATAACTCTGGGTGAAGGTGCGAGATACCCCCTCATGATGTCCTCTGAACTTTTATAAGAAGGGAACTCAACCGACCCTTTCAAATTTTTATTTGCATGCTTGATACTCCTTTGTTTCTCTGTACAGATGGAAAACAGGTTTGTGCATGTCAACCCCCATGATGTCTTAAAATACAGGCCTCAAAACAAGTATGGGAAACACAATTTAGGCGAGGGTTTGGTACTGAACACAAAATTATGAGAACAAGATAATGGAGGTAGAGTAATGAGATAATAGGAGTGAATAGAGTAGTGGTGTATAGTAGGAAGCGGGTAATTAATGCTCATCTAGATGGCAGAGCCATCTAGAAGAGAATTTATAATGAAAATGAGAAGACAACAACAAATTCTTTGAAATGATAGCGAGGTAAAGAAGGAGTCTGAAATCATGCCAAAGGATCGTTTTCATGGGTAAGGTGATGATCATACCCAGAAGTAACGTCACATCCCATTCTTACTGGTTTTCATAATGATTACAATGTATTTGGGTTATGTGACCAAAATTCACCACTGGATAGCATTCAACGTCATAAGTTTAAAATAATGTGAGGTTATAGAAGGTGGCATAATCATAGTTTTGACATCATATGAATGGAAATTTTTGACAAGAGATTCCATATTGGACAATCACTTCATGAGGAGATTTGTGTACATCATAAATTATTTTGAAAATAAGGGAAATCATGAGACTTCGGAAGATAAGAATATGGACGTTTAAAATCTTAATATGACAAAGGGTATGAGAATAACCGTATGTTTAACACAAAATTCATGTGATTCTTAATAAGAAGGAATAAAAATTGAGTCCGTACCTCTATTACCTGAAATGTGTTTGATCAAATAAGGAAATATCAAATGTAGAACAATGTTACTCAAATTCCATCATCAGTACTAGATCAAATACTTAGTACCAGATCAACACAAAACATTGTTTTGGTACCGGACCAACACAGAGAATTGATTTAGTACCGAATAAACTCAGAGACTGTTATTTTAGTACCAGATGAAGCTTTGAAAACATACCTGGAATATTTTAGTATTTGTTGGCATGTTTAGAGGCAGAGTGTGCTTGTCATTGATGGCAAGAAAAATAGTGACGATGGCATGTTTACAGGCAAGAACAACAGCGAACCAAAGATTAAGAGACCAGAAGATGAGAAAGGCAGAATGTGTTAGGTGGGCATCAGAAGTCTTTTGGGAATATGATTATGAGAAAGATCGAGAAGCTCATAAGAGATAGTGCAGAGTTGCACACAGATAGTCCAGTGTTGCACGCAGAGCACAAGTGTGTGCCAGGGCCTAGGGTAACTTTTACCAAAGCTCAGGAGAGATAGAAATATGAGATGCACAGATGTGATCCCATACATCAAGGCACATAGAAGGATGAAAGGTCATGGCCTTTGACACTTAGACATTTGAGGAAGACAAAGCTCAGGAGGAGGAGCGACGGTGGTTGTTGGATCACCAATCCGGAATACCCGATGTCCATCAGATTAGAGTCCAGAAAGGAGGAGTGTACAAAGGAGGAGATTAGACCTCAACCATTGGATCTAGTACAACTGTGAAGAGGATAATGACCAAGAGCCATCTCTAACTCTGCGAAATACGAAGTCATGAAATTATCTGGATCATTGGATCTAGAGGACACGTGTCGATAGATCAATATTTCGTTGACTCGCAAGCTAGAGAAGTCAAAGGTGAGAGTTGTAGGAACTTGTGATAGGAGTTTCATGAGTTGGGAGTTTCGAGGAAACTCATAGAAGGAGTTCTCGATATGCGAAATCACAAAGCACCCCTCTTGCTTGGACCTTGATCACAGCTAGTAGTCACATTGATGAAGGTTAAGGGAGGAGCTAGCACGTCGCTGGGATTTACAAGAGAGATCACCGAAATCGCGAAATGCCTTTTCGAATAGGGCTATGGTAACAAATAGTAGTCACATCAGTGGAAGAGAAGGGAAGGATCTAGGCATGCTAGGATCCACCTCAGAGTTTTGTGAGTTGGGAAAATCGAGTTGACTCGCAGTTGATCACCCAAAATGCGAAATCGTGAAACATCTGTTGGTTAGGCATATGGTCACCGCTGATGGTCATGTGAAAGGAAGGGAATTAGCTAGAAAACCTATCGCCCACTTATTGTAACTGCAAAGAATGATTGATTGCATATACCAAAGAACTTGAGGAGTTGGAGGGTGATTTCCAGAGAAGCTGAAGAGTCTCGAGGTAACTTCCAGTAGAATGAAGACTCATCATAGAGACGATTGACAGATGAAAAGCGTCGAAGACTGTGACAAAGAAGACAAAGAGTCTCACTGCCAAAGAAGGTAGAGAATCTTAGGATAAGCCACTGATGACAAACATACTTAGCATAAACGCTAAAGAAGACGATGAGTTGTATGTAGGATCTGGGACAGGAATTGGCATAAGAAAGAGACGCATAACAAAGAAGAGGTGTGGATGTTGTTAAGTGTTTTCCATGGGGGTAGAAGCATGTTGTGTGTAGGAGTTGAAGCACACAGAAGAGGCATGGTGCATAGAATGGAAAGAAGATATAGAGCATAAAGAATAGAAGAAGAAGGGAAATAAATTCATATCTGAGAGAAGAACATAAAGCGTAGCAAACGCGAGGAAAGAGACATTGATGTGGGAAGAGAAAAGCAGTGTAGCATAATAGTGATAAGACTGGTAAGCCATAGATAAATGTTGTATCACTGTGATAAATTCAAGAAAGAAAAGATTTATATTTCAGGGTGGTAGGGAGGTGCTAGGGAGGACTGTTGTCCTCAGAGTTTCAAGTGGTTGCTTGAACATAGGGAGTTCTAGCTTCCATCTGGTTGGAGCCAGAGAAACTAGTGTGGTAGGGTGGTGCAAGGGAGAACTATTTTTCTCTGTTATACAGGTTGGTGCTTGTGTGACTGGAATTTTTTTCTTCCATCCAGTTGGTGCTAGAACACTTAGGGAATTGGTGCTTCCTTCTAGTGGGTGCTAGAGAAACCAAGGAGTTGGTGTTTCCTTCTAGTGGGTGCTAGAGCAACTAGAGAGTTGGTGATCTCAACAAGTTGCATCTTTCAAAACAGAGTTGGTAGCCTCACAATGAGTTGGTTCTCATAAGAATGATAATGTAAATAAAATAAAGATTACTTATCATATCAAGAAGAAGAGGTTTTTTCCTTTATGAGTTTCCTCAGGAAATATCTATCTCTTTATATTTCATGTGTGTGATCGATGTCCCGTATGGGGTGAAAAGTGGCGAAGGCGTGCCAACTGGCTTTGCACTCATCCAGGGATTAAATGATGGAGGTTGTCACCATAGCACCCGCATTAAGGATGCAGGACAGCCATAACAGCAGCTCTGCGATGGGAGGACTCCTCCCTCGAGCAAACATTTACGAGCTCGACAAGTGTGATGTTAAAGGTGGTCATGGGTACTCGCAGTCTGATTATTCATTTTCTCTTGCTCCGGTCTCGGCTCTGCTCCGCGTTTGGAGGTTCTGGTGTAGTTTCGCGCCCCTTGCACCCTGGTTCACCATCCTTTCATGGAGCATTGATGCGAGTCCTTCTGCCTGTGCTCTCAATTGGCTTCCGCCCTCGTCCCAGCCTGTGTGTATTTCCTGGAGAGCGCTCTGCAACATGACTAGGAAGAGAGGAATGCCTCACCGTGGCTCTGCTTGGTACGCCCACAAGGAGCAGCGACAGCGCAAAGAGCACCTCGAACGTGCTCTGGTCATGGCTACTTCACTGTTGAGAAAGAAGGCTTGAGTCGAGGAGAAGGCTCTGCTCTCCACCATCGCCGAAAAGGGAATTGGACGCAGCAGTATGGACACTGTCAAGTTGGAGGGAGGCACTGAGGAATTGTACCCGGCTTGCATTGTAGAGGAGGACCCGAATTTGGAGGACTTGACGACAATGGAGGCGACATACGACACAGCCAGGTCTGGAAGTGGGGAATGCAAACACAGTCTGGGTTTGGACGCCGATTTTCCTGGTTGCATTGTGGAAGATATTCCTTGGCAGGAACTGGAAGCCGCGTTTGATGTCGGATGTGCGAAGGGAAAGGAAGGATGGAGCGGAGGGCAGGATGACGCGAAGCGAAGAACGCTCGATGATGAAGGTGGTGATCTGCATGGCTTTCTCCTCCGTGAGGAGCACCTGTCCTTGGTGTTTGAGCTCCGAGGCCATATGCCTGACCTGGAGCATCGTGCCATCATCATGGGCCAACGCCTGGACATGCTTCTCGATGCTAACTCCGGCGCTCCAGCACGGCGAAAATGTCCCCTCTGTGTGCAGTCTTTTGCCATCCCAACCGGCTCCACGTGGAAGACAAATGAAGGTGACAGGTCACCAATCACCTAGGTTTTTCATGTTCTATGGCTCTTTAGTTTTATGCTATTGTTTTATGTTATCTTAGACTTTAGGCACCTGTCCTGGTTTCCTCCAGGCAGGACGGGTGCCACTAGTTTATAGTTGTTTTTGCTATGTACCTATGCTGGTTTCCGGTTTCCGGCAGCGTTTTGGGTGACTCAAACTCTTGACCATGTACATTTTGATACAGCTTTTTGATAATATATTATAGCAGGCTCCCCCTTTTTTATTTAAAAAAAAAAAATGTGTGTGATCGATGTTGAATATTCTATTGCCTACCTTCTTGCATTATTTTGATTTTCATTGAATGCTCTATAAAGATTTTAAAATAAGTATAATTGTTTAAGCACAGTAACATTTGATTCACCCCCCCTCTTAGTTGTCCAACAATTGGTATCAGAGTCGATTCCTTTTATCTAAATGTATATCAATAATATTAAAAATTTCAAGCCATGAAGGAACATCAACCAATAAGGCCTGCCTATTCAATGGAACAAACTTTTCCTTCTGGAAAGTTAGGATGAGAACCCACATAATGGCTTTAGGTGCAGATGTCTAGGATGTGGTAGAGACTAGTTATGTAAAGCCAGTTGTACTAGCTAATAAGGATGACAAGATAGAATTTATCTTCAACACTAAGGCTATGAATTCTATTTTGAGTGGGCTTGCAGAAGCAGAATTTGTAAAAGTTATGCACTTAGAAAATACCAAGGAAATGTGGGACAAACTCATAGGAAGTTATGAAGGTAATGAGAAGGTAAAGGACGCCAAGCTTCAAACCTACAGAGTACAGTTTGAACAACTAAATATGAAAGAGGATAAAACTTTTGGGAATTACTTTCTGAGAGTTGAAGAATTAGTACATGCAATGAAAGCACTTGTTGAAAAAATTGAGGAACACTCTTTAGTTCAAAAAAATTTGAGATCTCTGCCAGATAGGTTCAACCCAAAGGTCTCTTCTATAGAATAACTTAATGATCTAAAATCTTTGGATTTTGATCAAATTCTAGGAACATTGATTGCATATGAAATGAGGATAATTAAAGATAAACCCTCCTCTAGAGAAGCATCATTTAAAGCTGATAAGAATGAGGATTCTGAGCCTGATGAAATTGAAGAAAAATTTGTGAGAAGACTAAAGAAAGGATCAGGCAAGTACCAAGGCAAGCTTCCCTTCAAATGTTTTAAATATGGAAGTATAGGTCTCTTTGCATCTAAGTTTCCACACAAGAAGAAGGACCAAAACTGTGAAGGTGAAGATAAGTATAAATCCAAGAGATTTGGTAAAAAGAAAAGTTTATGTGTAAACAATGATGACTCTTCAGGAGACACACATGGTAATTCTAATTATGAAGATAAGGTTAATGAATTTATGCTTATGGCCAAAGAGGATTATGATAATGAAATAACAAGAAGTGATGTTAGTGATGAATAAGTTATGGTTGACTTGGAAGGAGAACTGATCAGTTCTCTAAAATAAATTGACAGACTCATATTTAAGTAGAGAAAACAAAAACAATTGATGATACAGTTCAAGAAAGATAGTAAAAAACCTGATGAAGACTTTGCCCTGCTAAAAGTGGAATTATAAAAGACAAAGAAAATAGAGGACATTCTGAAACAATAGTTATCAGACAAGAAGGCAATATGTGAAGCCTTGGAAGAAGAGGTAGTAAAAACCAGAAAAGAGATGGAGAAGTTTAAAACTTTGTATCTCCAAAATATTCCAAGCATTAAAGCCTCAGAAGGATTAGCCACCATTCTGAATCAACAAAGGAATCCAAATTTGAAAATTGGTTTGGGTTATGAAGAAGGATCAAATAGTGGTCAGCCAAGCAACAAAGAATCTATCAAGTTTGTCAAATCTACAGTCATTGACAACAACAAATATGGAGAAACAAAGGAAGATAATCAACTGCCATAAAAAGTGAAAGAAAAAGTGCCAGAATTGAATCTGTAGAACAATTAAATAATACACCCTATGCTCAAAGAAATAATCAGAATAGAAAAAATCGACCTGGTCAAAGAAGAAAGCCATTTTCCAGGTACAAAGGATTTTTCTATGGATATTGTTTTTTTTGTTCTAACTTTGGTCACAAAGTTGTAAACTGTTCTTTAAGATTTAGATATGAGCAATCAAGACACTCAAGAAATACATATCTATCGCAACAAAGAATGAGAAATCCAAGTAACAAACAACCACAGATTGCAAATCATGTGATGGCTGGGAAAATGACACAGGTTTAGCATAACAATCTTTATGATCCTTTATTCAGTGAACCATAATGGTACACCTGCAATAATTATGGACATAAAGTTGCAGATTGTCACTTAAGGAAATATGAACCGGATTTGAATCCCTCTATTGAAAATGTCAAGGTTTGGAAGAAGAAAGAGAATGACAAGTGTGGATTAGTTTTGTCATCTCAAAGACAAAATAACCCCTGGTATATTGACATTGGATGCTCCAAACATATGACGGGAGACAAAAGTAAGTTTTTGTCTCTAAGAGAAAGCAAATCAGGAAATGTAACCTTTGGAAATGATGCTCCAAGTAAAATCAAGGGTAAAAGGATGGTGAGTTTGAGTAATGGTAAAGGAAAATCCCAGGATGTTCTTCTTGTAGATGGGTTGAAACATAATTTTCTCAGTGTAAGTCAAATGTGTGATAGAGGATGTGAAGTGGTGTTCACTTCCAAAGGTTGTAAGATGAAGTCGGTAAACTTAGGAAAAGTGGTGTCTAAAGGAATAAGGACAAATAATAATGTATATGTGTTGAAAGAAGATAGAGAAGAGTGTCATCTAATAAAATATGATGAAAGATGGTTATGGCATAGGAGACTTGGACATCTAAATTTTGACCACTTTATGAAGCTCAAAAATCTTGAGGCAGTAAAATATCTTCCAAGAATATTAAAGACATAAGATTCTGTGTGTAAACCCTACCAAGTAGGAAAGCTAATCAGGACACAGTTTAAATCCAAGAGCTCTACTTCAACAGAGAAACCACTCCAATTAGTTCATATGGATTTATGTGGACCATCAAGATAGGAAGGCACTAGGAAGGAAAACTACTTTATGTTGGTCATTGATGACTACTCCAGACTCACTTGGGTTGCTTTTCTCAAAGAAAAAGATGAAGCATTTGAGAAATTTAAAATATTCAAGGCTTTAACTGAGAATCAGATAGGCAACACAATAAAGGTAGTAAGATCAAATAGAGGAGGAGAATTTGTGTCAAGTGATTTCAAGGAATTTTGTGATAAACATGGGATCAAGAGAGAATACACAATCCTAGGAACTCCACAACAAAATGGAGTAGTTGAGAGGAAAAACAAAATAGTTCAGCAAATGGCCAGGTCATTGATGAACGAGAAGAACATTGGTCAAACCTTCTAGTTAGAATAAATACACACAGTAGTCCACATTCTTAACAAATCCCACCTCAGACCACACAGTGACAAGACACCTTACGAACTGTGGTATGGAAGACCTTCTTCAATCAAACACTTCAAAGTGTTTGCGAGTAAGTGCTACATAAAGAATAATAATGAAAACCTTGGCAAGTATGATGATAGGGCTGATGAAGGAATCTTCTTAGGATATTCTATCAATACTATAGGATATAGATGCTTTAATAAAATATTGCATAAACTAGTTGATTGCATTGATTTAAAGGTTAATGAAGGAGCCCCAGTAAGAGAGGTGAGAAATATCGAGACTGCTACAGAGGACACAGCTGAAGCTGAAAATTAATAGGTCCAAGAATTAGAAAAATAAGACTCTAAGTTAGATGAAGATACAAATATTGAGGGAGACTCAAATCAGCAGACATCATCAAATCCTTCCTCCATAATTACTCAAAAGAATCATCCTGCAAGTCAGATAATTGGTGAGAAAGACAAAGGTGTGCAAACTAAGAAAAGGATAATCAAGGACACCGAGAAATCACATATAGCCTTCATATCCATGGTGGAACCCAAGAACTTTAATGAAGCCAGTAAGGATGTAAATTGGTTAAAATCAATGGATGAGGAACTAGACTAGATTGAAAAGAATGACACTTGGGAACTCGTTCCTAGGCCAACAGATAAAACTGTAATAGGATCAAAATGGGTCTACAAAAATAAGATGAATGAGCAAGGAAATATTTTAAGAAATAAGGATAGATTGGTCTGCAAAGGATATGCTCAAATAGAAGGACTAGATTTTGATGAAACATTTGCGCCTATAGCAAGATTAGAAGATATTATAATGTTTCTTGCCTATGATTGTCATAAACAGTTTAAAGTTTATCAAATGGATGTCAGGTCAGCATTTCTAAATGGAGATATGAAACAATAAGTCTATATGGAACAACCAGAGGGTTTCCAACTGTCAGATAACCCTGACTTTGTCTGCAAGCTGAAGAAAGAATTATATGGGTTGAAACAAGCTCCTCGTTCCTAGTATTATAGATTGGATAAGTATCTTCAAGACAAAGGATTCAAGAGAGGAACAATTGACAACAACCTATATATCAAGATGGAGGGTAATGATTTTCTCATTGTGTTGGTCTATGTAGATGACATCATCTTTGGAAGCAATAATGCTTCATTGTTACAATGGTTTGCTTCTGCCATGCAGTCTGAATTTGAAATGTCTATGATAGGGGAACTATCATTTTTTATTGGTCTACAAATTACTCAGAGGTATAAAGGAATATTTCTTTCTCAAGAGAAATATCTAAGAGAAATGTTGAAGAGGTTTCAAATGGAAGACTCAACACCTATGAGCATTCCCATGGTGACTGGATACAAGTTAAGCAAGGATGATGACTCACCTAATGTTGATCAGAGTTCAGATAGGTCTATGATAGGCAACCTATTGTACATCATAACATCTCCTCTAGACATAATGTATGTTGTTGGAATGGTAGGAAGGTATCAATCTGCACCTAAACATAGTCATTTGATAGCCATGAAAAGAATATTCAAACATTTAAAAGGAACAATAAACTATGGTCTATGGTATCCTAGGAATCAAAATTTTGAACTATCAGTCTATTCATATGTTGATTGGGCTAACTGCATGGATGAAAGGAAAAGCACAAGTGGAGGTGCATTCTTCTTAGGAGATTCCCTTGTATCATGGTTGAGAAAGAAGCAAGGTTCCATTTCCTTATCAACTACAGAAGCTGAATACATTGCAGTTGCCACCTACTGTACCCAAGTGTTGTGGATGATTCAGAACCTTGAAGACTTGGAGGTAAATTATACTGCATTGATCCCAATTTGTTGTGATAATACCAGTGCAATTAGTGTGTCAAAGAATCCTATATTTCACTCCAAGACCAAGCATATACCCATCAAGTATCAGTTCTTGAGGTAACAGGTAACCAACTCTGTCATTTCTTTGCATTATATCCCATCCAAAGATCAGATTGATGATATCTTCACTAAACCGATTGCATAATATCAGTTTGAGTATCTACGCCAGAAGTTGGGTGTGACCCCAGTGTTAACCTAAGAGAGTCCATCCTGTCAGGGGGAGTATGTATTGGTTGAATATCTGATACCTCTGAAAATTACTGCAACAACTCAGGGGGAGCATGTTTTCTTTGACATTGATGTCAAGGGGGGAGAAAAGGTGTGGATGCTATGAATGCCAAAGGGGGATATTGTTGGCATGTTTACAGGTAGAGTGTGCTTGTCATTGATGGAAAGAACAACAACGACGATGACATGTTTACAGGAAAGAACAATAGCGAACCAAATCTCAAGACACCAGAAGATGAGAAAGGAAAAATGTTTCAGGTAGGCACCAGAAGTCTTTTGGGAAGACGCAGATGAGAAAGATCAAGAAGCTTAGAAGAGATAGTGCATATTTGCATGTAGATAGTGTAGTGTTGCACACAGAGTGAAAGTGTGCGCCAGGGCCAAGGGTAACTTTTTCCAAATCTCATGAGAGATAACGCTCTAAGACGTGCAAACGTGATCCCATACATGTTAGTTGAATATCTGATACCTCTGAAAAATACTGCAACAACTCAGGGGGAGCATGTTTTCTTTGGCATTGATGTCAAAGGGGGATAAAAGGTGTGGATGCTATGAATGCCAAAGGGGGATATTGTTGGCATGTTTATAGGTAGAGTGTGTTTGTCATTGATGGAAAGAACAACAACGACGATGGCATGTTTACAGGCAAGAACAATAGTGAACCAAATCTCAAGAGACCAGAAGATGAGAAAGGCAAAATGTGCCAGGTGGGCACCATAAGTCTTTTGGGAAGACGCAGATGAGAAAGATCAAGAAGCTCAGAAGAGATAGTGCATATTTGCATGCAGATAGTGCAGTGTTGCACGCAGAGTGCAAGTGTGGGCCAGGGCCAAGGGTAACTTTTTCCAAAGATCAGGAGAGATAATGCTCTGAGATGCGCAAACGTGATCCCATACATCAAGCAATGCAGAAGGATCAAAGGTCGTGGCCTTTAACACTTAGATATTTGAGGAATCCAAAGCTCGGGAGGAGGAGTGATAGTGGTCGTTGGATCACCAATCTAGAATACATGATGCCTGTCATATCAGAGTCCAAACAGGAGGAGCATGTAGAGGAGGAGATTAGACCTCAACCTTTGGATCAGAGCACGAAGGACTAGCAATAGTTGGATCTAGTACAACTGTGAAGAGGATAATGACCGAGAGCCATCCTCCAACTCCACGAAATGTGAAGTCTTGAAATGATCTAGGTTGTTGGATCCATAGGACACGTGGTGAGAGATCATCATTTTGCTGAATCGCGAGATAGAGAAGTCAAAGGTGAGAGTTGTAGGAACTCATGATATGAAAAGTTGCGAAACGATCGCAACCGTCAGTCAGAGGGAGATATATTGATCTTTGATCTGATATGAATCATTTAGGAGTTTTGCGAGTTGGGAGTTTCGAGGCAACTCATAGAAGGAGTTCACAATATGAGAAATCGTGAAGCACCCCTCTTGCTTGGCCCTTGATCACAACTGGTGGTCACATTGATGAAGGTTAAGGGAGGAGCTATCACGTCGCTAGGATTTACAACAGAGATCGCCAAAATCATGAAATGCCTTTTCAAATAGGGATGTGGTCACAGTCAGTGATCACATCAGTGGAAGAGAAGGGAAGGAGCTAGTTGTGCTAGGCTCCACCTTATAGTTTCACGAGTTGGTAAAATTGAGGTGACTCGCAGTCGATCACCTGAAATGAAAAATCGTGAAACTACTGTTGGTTAGGCATATGGTCACTGCCAATGGTCATGTGAAAGGAAGGGGCTCAGCCAGAAAACCTAGATCCCACTATGTAGATTTCTTAGAAAGGGAAAAAGGTGCCAAAGACATGAGCACATGGAGGTTCTCTTAGTAACTTCTAAGAGACAGACTGATTGTAATTGTAGAAAATGACTGATTGCATCTACCAGAGAACTCAAGGAGATGGAGGGTGATCGCTAGAGACGATGAAGAGTCTCTAGGTAACTTCCAATGGAATGAAGACTCATCATAGACATGATTGACAGATGAAAGGCATCGAAGAATGTGACAGAGAAGACGATGAGTCACACTTCCAGAGAAGGCATATAATCTCAGGATGAGCCACTGATGACGAACAGACTCAACATAACCACCAAAGAAGATGATGATTTTCATGTAGGATCTGGGAGAGGAATTGGCATAAGAAAGAGATGCAGAACAGAGAAGGGGTGTGGATGTTATTGAGTTTTTTTCATGTGGGTAGAAGCATGTTGTGTGTAGGAGTTGAAGCGCACAGAAGAGGCATGGTGCATAGAATGGAAAGAATACACAGAGCATAAAGAACAAAATAAGAAAGGCACATAAATTCATATCTCAGAGAAGAATATAAAGCACAATACACACGAGGAAAGAGACACTGATGCAGGCAGAGCACAACAATGTAGTAGAACATTGATGAGACTTGTAATCCATAGATAAATGTTGTATCACTTTTGTAAATAAAAGAAATCAAAGATTTATATTTCAGGGTGTTAGGGAGGATTGTTTTCCTTAGAGTTTCAAGCTAGTGCTTGAACACAAGGAGTTGTAGCTTCCATCTGGTTGCAGCCAAAGAAAACAGGGTGGCAGGGTGGTGCAAGGGAGAACCATTGTTCTATGTTATACAGGTCGGTGCCTGTGTGGCTGGAAGTTGGTGCCTCCATCCAATTGGTGCTGGAACTCTTAGGGATTTGGTGCTTCCTTCTAATGGGTGCTAGAGAAACCAGGGAGTTGGTGCTTCCTTCTAATGGGTGCTAGATAAACCAAAGAGTTGGTTCTCTCCACAAGTTGTAGCCTACAAAAAATAGGTGGTAACCTCACAATCAGTTGGTTCTCATAAGAATGATAATGTATAAAAAATAAATATTACTTATAATATCAAGAAAAAGAGGTTTTTCCCTTTATGGATTTCCTCAGGAAATATCTGTCTCTATATATTTCATGTGTGTGATTGATGTTGAATATTTTATTTCCTACCTTCCTGCATTATTTTGATTTTCATTGAATGCTCTGTAAAGAGTTTAAAATAAGTATAATTGTTTAAGCACGATAACAATTGATTCACCCCCCCTCTCAGTTGTCCAACATCTATTTATGTCTAAACATGCTCTGAGGATCAAGCTGAAGTAGATGTTGGTACTCATTAATGTTGTATGTGAATTTTTTCTCTTGAATGACCATGTTGAAAAAGTTATAAACAAAACACTCATACCGGGATTTTGAAAGTGCAGCGGAAGTATCATAAAATGAGGAAAAATATCCAATGATTGGGCTTCAAGCTCTGTAAAAAGAAGACAAATTTAGATGGACATCCCCTATAGAGGTCCATAAACCTTCTCTTTTTTGAACCATACTAACCACTACTTCTATTTCTACTTCCATTTTCTTGGAATGAAAACCTAACTACTACTGTCTTGTGGATTTTTCTTGAGCCCAGGTCAGTTAATTCTCATCAGTGTTTTCAATTTTTAGGAGTTTGAAAAACTTAAAGAAAACTCCATATACTATCATGTGGATTTTTCTCGAGCCCAGATCAGTTAATGCTCGTCAGTGTTTTCAATTTTTAGGAGTCTAAAAAACTTAAAGAAAACTCCATTAGGCTCATTTCCCATGAGTAATCTACCAAGTTTGGGTAAAGGAATAAACTTACACCTAGAAGATGTCCTCATTATTGCTTATCTACATGAGAAAAAAATTGGCTTATGATTTTGTTAGTAACATAAAAAATCACTATCTAACACACAACTATATACATATATGTACAAAGTTAAATTAAATCACACAACAAAAACTTACATTGGTGGTTCAACAGGAGGAGAACTCTTCTTGCTTACCAATTGCATTTCAGAATTTTGAAGAATTTGTTTGATAAAATCCTCTTTAGGCAGAGGCTTATGATAAAATTTAAATCAATTCCCATTTACAACAAAGGAGCTCTAATCTTCATCAATAGTTTTTATCTTCACTGAACCATTGTCGTAAATTGTTTCTACTTCATAGGGTACCAACCATCAAGTGGACAATTTACCCTTGAAATTATTGAACCTATTGTCATATAAAAGGGCCCAATCACCTAGATGAAAGGATTTCTTCTTGATGTACTTTTGATGCCATTTAGTCCTTTGTTCTTGAATGAGATTAGTCTTTTGAAGAGAATCTTGTCTGATTTCATCAAGTTCATTCAGCTTCAATATCCTCTATTTATGGGATTCATCCAAATCCATTCCCAATTTCATAGCAGTCCTGAAATGTTTTACTTGAAATTCTATGGGAAGTAACACCTGCTTCCCATACACCAATTCATAAGGTGTATGACCTGTTTAATTTCTCCAAGTTGTTCTGTAGGCCCATAAGGCCTCAGGAAACCAATCAACCTAGTCTTTATGGTGTAACTAAACTATCTTGGTGAGATTAGCCTCTATCACCTTATTAGTTGATTCAACTTGTCCGTTTTCTTGGGGTTGATAAGGTGAGGATTTTCTATGTCTAATATAATATTGTTCAGTAATGGATTTGACCAAATTGGAGGTAAATTATGTTCCTTGGTATTTCATTGTTTCTCTAGGAACACCAAAATGAGTAAAGATGTCTTCAAATAGAAAATCAACAAAAACTTGTTCATTTGCAGAGTACAAAGCCTTAGCCTCTACCCATTTAGTCATATAATTTGTACATACCAATATATATCTTCTTCCTCGAGACATGGGGTTGATAGATCCTACAAATTCCAAAGGCCATTTCTCAAAAGGTTCAATTACTACCTGAGCTTGGAGAGGCATCTCATCACTTGCAGTTGGTTTCTCCATCCTCTGACAGTCATCACAATTGGCCACATATTTCTTTGCATCCCTAAAAATAGTTGGCCAATAGTAGCCTGACTATAGTATTTTGTATGTTGTCCTCTTATCATAAAAATGGCCTCCACATGGGCCATCATGGTAGGCTTTTAATATGTCATACATCTAATCCTCCCATACACATATTCTAATCACCTAATCAAGTCCTGTACGGTATAAACAATGATAATTTCATATATAATTTTCACTCAAATGAATAACCCTTTGTTTTTCTCAAGGGGACAGATTCTAAGGTAATTTTCCTGTTACAAGATAGTTAGCCACATCTACATACCAAGGAATGTAATTAGAAATAGAAAACATAATTTCATCTAGAAAATTTTCATCCACTGGTGCATTATCAATTGTATGAATAAGTCTAGATAGAAAATAAACAACAAGGTTATCTTTTCTAGGTCTGTCAATGATAGTAATATTGAGTTCTTACAATAGTAGCAGACATCTAGTAACTCTAGCATTTGTCACAAGTTTATTCATTAAAAACCTAATGGTTGAGTGGTCTATGTGTAAAAAAATCTCATACCCTGTTATGTAGTGTTTGAGTTTATTAATGGCATGAACCACTGATAAAAAATCCTTTTCAGTGACAGTATAATTTACTTCTATAGGGGAGAGATTTTTGTTGATAAAGTAAATAGCATAGGGAAGTTGGTATTTTCTTTGTCCTATAACATCTTCCAAAGCGGTATCTGAGGCATGAGTGTAGATATGAAAGGGAAGAGACCAATTTGGTCCTCTTAACATAGGGGCACTAGAAATATTTTTATTTAAGATTTCAAAAGAAATATGGCATTGTTCATCCCAATGGAATTCAACCACTTTTCATAATAATTTGAATAGTGGGGCAGCCAAGTTTGTGAAATTTCGAATGAATATTCTATCATATTCATCCTTCCCTAAGAAGCTTCTAACTTCTTTCTGTGAGATAGGGATTTTGATTTGAGAAATAATGTCAATTGTGGCATGATCTACCTTGATTCTGGTACCGAAAATATGATGTCCCAAGACAATCCCTTCAATGAGCATCATTCTATATTTTTCATGGCTGGGGGGAATATTAGTCTCTCTAAACCTCATCAATACTTTCTCCAAATTTTCCAATGCTTGTTGGAAGTCATCTCCATATAATGTAAACTCGTCCATATAGACTTATACATAGTCATGGGTTAAATTAGAAAAAATAGCTAGGAAAACCCTCTAAAAGGTGGAAGGGGAATTTCACAAATCAAAGGGAATAACCCTATAAGGATAAGTACCCGATGGGAAAGTAAATGTGGTTTTCTCCTGATATTCAAGGAAAATTTGGTTCTGGTGATACCCACTAAACCCATATAAGAAAGAAAAGTACCTCTTCTTAGACAAGGTGTCCAAGACCTGGTCTATGAAAGGCAAGGGAAAACAATCTCTATAGGTAGCCTTGTTCATCTCTATGAAGTCCAAAAAAATCCTCCATTTTCCATTCTTCTTAGGGACAATAACTAATGGGGATACCCACTTTCTATCTAAAATAGGGTAAATAAAATTGACATGTAGGAGTTTTTGGAGCTCTTCTTTCACTATGTATTTTAAGGTTGGATTCATTCTTCTTTGGTGATTTCTAACAGGTTTGATTTGATCATTGGTGTAAATATGGTGTATATAGGTGATCTCGGTGAATATCGGTGGCCACCCAACTATTCAACTGGCTTGAAAAACAGTTTCCACCTTGGCAGTTTTTCAACAGTTTTTTAGGTTCCACACTTCCAGGGACGTTTTGAGGCCCTAAACGACGTTTTTTGGGGATTTGGGGCCCTGAATACTTCTTAAGGCCCTAACTTGGGCTGCTCAAAAATCATTCTTCTCGATTATACCTTTCCAATGGGCTATCGTGCGCCTAAAACGAAGATCATATGCAAAAGTTACGACCCTGGGAAGTTGATGTACTAACTTACCCAAACAGGGCCCACATGACTTTTGGTGCTTCATCTCCTAGGGTTAGTTTTTTGGATGTCTAGGGTTTTTGAAATTCATGTTTATTGTAAAAAGGCCTTCATAGCCTCATTTTAATCATCTTCTTGCGAATGAATGCAACCATCACATCTCTTCTCAGAGATAAGCTGCCACCATTCCAACAAGCTTGTTTTTCGCTGCATTTTACAGTTTCAACTTATTTCCTTATTGAATAGAAAACCAATTTTACTATATCTCTGTTATTTTGTGTTAAGAATATTTTAATAATTTTTATTCATTTCATTCTACTCATAAAATCCAGATCAATGTTATCATAGCAGTCTGCTTCTTGTCGTCTTAATGTGTGTCGCCAACGAGATCAGGGTACAAAGAATTGGGTCTCGGGCTTGTTTTTCTTGAGGAAACAATCTCTCGCATGCCCAAGAGACCTCTCATGGAAGGAGAAAAGAAAGATGACGAGACAAGAGATCCTTTCAAAAATTTTCTTGAGGAAGCCCTCATGCAACAAAGAAATGAGATCATGGATAATTTTGCACAATTCCTTCGACAACTATGAACATGCGACTCATCTTCCTTGAGAGGAGGCGTCGCCCCATCCAAGGTACAAATAAACTTCGATATTCCTATATTTGAAGGTTAGATAGATGCAGATGTTGTAGAAAAGTGATTGAATCTACTAGAAGGGTATTTTTTTTCCATAACTTTTCAAATAGAGAAAATATTAGTCTTGCGCTCCTTAGAGTCGTTCCCCGTGTCAAAGATTGGTGGGAAAATTTCTGTGAGAAAACGAAAACAGAGGAACACTCATTATTTATAGTCGCGACCACTTGGGAATCCTTCAAGGATGTTATTAAGAAACAATACTACCCTGTCGAAAGTTATGACGACTTGTATACCAAATGGACCACACTGCGGCAAGAAAGAGACCAAACAGTGCCAGAGTTCACAAATATCTTCCATACTTTGTGCACCAAGATGGGTATCAAAGATTCAAAGAGACATCTAGTGCTCAAGTATCGCGGTGCTATGCATAGATAAATACATACTGAAATGGAATTTCTAGACATCTCATCCTTGGGCGTGGCCTACCGATATTTCATCAAAATCAAGAAGAAGTTCAAACAAAAGATGTGGCAATTTGGGCCTAGGAACCCCTCACAGTAAAAGCCAGGAAAGGGCAACCCCAACCCACAGAAAAAAGGAAAATGAAAATATGGATAGTATCAGGACAACCAGTCCAAACAGTAAGCAAAGAAGGACATTGGAAATACAAAGAAATACACCTAGAAGTGGTGTGACTTCCATAAGATCCCTTGTCATAACACTGGTGATTTCTCTCTCAAAGCAGTCGCTAGTGCCCAAAGTGAAAGCCTCTGAATTAGATGCGGGCTCTAACTCTGAGTCACAACTAGAAAGGGGAAGACAGATCATTGATGTGGAACCCAATTCTACCATTTCTACCACCAAGCTCCACCCCAGTGAACCATACGAGGCATAAGAAGGAGAGCGCCTCTTTCATTCACATATGTGGGTGAAAGGCACCCCACTACACTTCATCATTGATAGCAATATCCAAAAGAACCTCATGTTAGTAGAGGTCTTCAAGAGGATGACCCTGTTGACAATGCCACACCCACAACCCTACACCATTTGATGGCTTTGCCAAGGAAGTGATCTCCGTGTCAGCCAATAGTGTCGATTGTCGCATGAAATCAAGCCCTTCAAGGACGAGGTATTGTGTGATGTTTCTCCTCTCGAAGTTTTTAATTTTCTTTTGGGCCAACCTTATTTATGGAAACATCATGTTGTATATGAGTCTAGGCCTCATAGTGTTATTATTAATTTGAACAAGAAATTGTACAGGATACCCGAGGAAGTCCCTCCTAGTGTTATTTCCATGATCTCTGCCAAGCAATGCAGGAAGGTCATCTCTTAGACTGAGAAATTTTTCTTCTTCATGATTCACTCTCAAAGTGAGTGAAAGATTGCAGCCACATCCAATGCGTCCACGAATGATCTCTCCACACAAAAGAAGCAAGTGAATAAGGTCATGGATGAATACTCATATATCTTCTCTTCTCCTACCAGGGTACCTATGCACTTCTAGTTCAAGCATCCCATCGATCTAACCCTAGGCACACTGCTACCCAATGGGCCAGTCTACCGTCGCTCATTGTTTTAAAATGAGGAGATCAAGAGGCAGATCCAATAACTACTCCACAAGGGGCACATCCATCCCATCTCATTGCCTTGTGGGAGCCCAATATTGTTGGTGCATAAGAAATATAGGACTTGGCGACTCTGCATTGATTAACAGACCCTAAATAAAACCATAGTTCAAACCGATACCCAATTCCTTGAATTGACAACCTCCTTGATCAACTCACGGGGGGAAAATACTTCAGTAAGATTGATATGAAGTTTTCCTACCACCAAGTCCCAATAGAATAGACATATGTATGGAAGACCACCTTCAAGTCAAAAGAAGGTCTTTTTGAATGGTTGGTCATGCCCCTTGGTTTGAAAAATGCTCCAACAAATTTTATAAGGATGATGGAAGATATCCTACGAAATTTAACCAATAATTTTGTAGTGGTGTATATGGATGACATCCTCATCTACATCAAGACTTGGGAAGAACACTTGCAACATATTCAACAGGTTTTGCACACCCTATGACAACACAAACTATATGCAAACTTGGAAAAATGTTCCTTCGACATGGACAGGGTCCATTACTTAGGATACATAATTGATCGACATGGTGTGAATATGGATCCAATGAAGATCCAAGTCATCTATGACTGACCAAACCCAACTACACTCACTGAACTTTGAATCTTTTTGGGACTCACCAATTTCTATCATAGGTTCTTGTTGGGATTCTCTCATATCGCATGGGCCCTCAGCCAAGTAACCAAGGGTGGTGGTAAGGAAAAAATTGTGTGGGGCCTATCCCAAAAACAAGCCTTCGATGAATTGAAGAATCGTTTGTGCTCATCCCCAGTAATTTCATTACTGGACCTACAACATCCCTTTGAGATCGAGACAGATGCTTCATACTATGTTGTGGGCATCGTTCTCACTCAACATGGTCACCCCGTAGCATATCATAGTGAGACACTATCAAATGTTGTCCATAAGTACCCCAATTATTACAAATAGATTTAATCCATTGTGCAAGCCTGCCGCTAGTGGAGACATTACATTCTTGAGAAGGAGACAATCATCCACACTGATCACAAGCCACTATAGTTCATGCAGACCCAAGGAAAATTGCAAAATCACTGCCATTAGAAGTGGTCCACATACTTACAACAATTCCACCTCAAAATCAAGTATAAAATATGAAGTATCAACTGAGTTGGTGATTTACTCAGTCGACCTCCAGTCACGACACTCACCATGATACTAGACTCTTGCAGCGATGAGACATCCAGATGGCCCCACCTCTATGAGAAAAATGTTGATTTCTCCACCACCAACCAAATGTTGGGCGTCAACTCAGTGGTCGCTAATTTCCATATTCATGACGGGTTGTTGTGTCATCTAGGCCATCTATGTGTTCCATCAATCGAGCATGCGAAGCTGATTTGGGAAGCTCACCATAGTCAGGTGGCAGAACACTTTGGCGTCAAAAAGACAGTGGCAGTGCAACAGAAACATTTCTAATGGACGAAAATTTGATAGGATGTCGACAAGTATATCAGGTCCTTCACTGCCTATGCTACTGTCAAACCGACCATAAAGAAAAATTCATATACACCCCTCTACCTACTCCTAACAGGCTATGAAAATACATCTCAATGGACTACATGTCAAACCTCCTGTCCACCAATAGGGGAAATGAATTTTTTTTTGTGGTTTTTGATCGCTTTTCCAAGATGGCGATTCTAGCCACCTGGAAGAAGAACATCACAACATAAGCCACTGCCAAGAGCTTCTTTGAACGAGTATGGGTGAATTTTGGGATCCCACAAACCATTATCTCAGACCATGATAGGCAGTTCATCAACACATTCTAGTCACTACTGGATACCAAGCTCACCAAATCCACTTCCTTCCACCCCCAAACAGATGGCCAAACTGAGTTCATCAATCAGATGATCGTACATATCCTACGCATGTACAATTCAAAATACCCATGCACATGGGATGAGAGTCTTCCCTATGTCCAACATAGCTACAAACCAGCCCTACATAGCTCAACTGGCCACAACCCTTTTCAAGTGGGGTTGGGATTCCAACCATTGGGCCCCATGGATGTTGCACTACCCCTAGCGACCACCTTGGTCGACTCATCCCCTACTCCACCAGAATCTGACAAAGCCACCTGGGTCATTGAGCGGATCTAGCACATCTGCCAACATGTTCAGGATATTTTACAAAAGTCTAATGCCAAATACAAGTAGTGCCATGATCAACATTGGGTGCCCCATAAGTTTTAGGTGGGAGACAAAGTTTGGTTGCACTTGTAGAAATAATGCCTTACAGGGCCCCATTATAATCTTCTCCCACTCTACTATGGGTCGTACACCATCACCAAGGCTATGGGTGAAAATTATTTTGAGCTCAGCATTCACCCTTTCCTTGGTATGTACCCAGTCTTCAACGTGGCTCTCCTCAACCATATTTCCCACCATTATTGGACACCTGAGAGATAGAAAAGTAGTTGAAATGAATAGAGCTCAACCCTGACTGCATGCAACAAGAATCCAATGATCATATTGTGGACAAAAGTATCAAGGGCACTCAACAACAAATGATATAGCTTTATCGAGTCGTAAAAGGAGGGAAGCTCCTACACCAAGGCAAGTGGCTCACCTGGGGCCAAATTCATAGAAATTTCCTCATCTGATTGGGGAACTCAATGAAATGGAGACCATTGCTTCATAAGGATGGAGAATTGATCTAGGTGGATATCTGTGTCCACCTTCCTATTCCACCAACTTGAAAAACAATTTTCTACCTTGGTAGTTTTTCAACAGTTTTTCGGGTTCCAAACTTCTGGGGCCATTTTCAGGCCCTAAACGAATTTTTGTGGGGGATTTGGGGCCCATGTGGCTACTAAAAGCATTGACCTTGGCCAGTTGAAATTTTTTATTCTCGTTTATACCTTTCCAACGGGGTATCGTGCGCTTAAAACATAGATCATATGCAAAAGTTATGACCCCGGGAAGTTGATGTACTAACTTACCCAAACAGGGCCCACATGACTGTTGGCGATTCATATCCTAGGGTTAGGTTTTTGGATGTCTAGGGATTTTGACATTCATGTTTATTGTAAAAACGCCTTCAGAGCCTCATTTTAATCATATTCTTGCAAATGAGCACAAATGTCACATCTCTTCTCAAAGATAAGTCGCCACCATTCCAACAAGCTTGTTTTCCACTGCATTTTACAGTTTCAGCTTATTTCCTTATTGAATAGAAAACTAGTTTTACTGTATCTCTATTATTCGGTCTTATGCATATTTTAATAATCTATATTCATTTCATTCTTCTCATAAAATATTTATCAACAGGTATCAGGGTGAATTCCTTTCATGTCAGAGTAATTCCATGCAAAAGCACCAGACTGTCCTTGAATCATTTGGATAATTTTTTTGTTGTTGATTTGATTTCATGCTAGAATTGATATATAGAGATTTTCCATGACTGATTTCAATAGTCTGAATAATTTACTCTTCTTCTCCACTTATTGTTGATATAGTGAATAATGTAGAAGTGGAGGGATGCCAAACCTCCTAAAATTCAGGGTTGAAGATATATCTAAATTCTAGAAAATATTGCGGATACTCAATACATTATGTATTGGCTAAAAATAAGCTTAAAATATGTTCTTCAGTTTGTTCTTCAACTCCCTTTTCTTCCTCAAGTGTTAACAAGAGTTGAGCATTGTTCTCCTCTCCATAGGGATTCTCCAACCATAAAGGAACCTCAGAGGTTGGTTGGGCAGGAGTAAAGAGAATAAGTTTCTAACTATGGGTCCTATTAGAAATTGTCATCTCCCTAGACCGACAACTAATGACTGCATCAATAGTGGCTGGCCAAGGTAGACCAAGAACAACTGGATGTCTAGTTTTGGATGATTTTGACTAAATTACAAAGAAGTCCACAGGATACTCCCAGGAGGCTAAGGTGACTGTTACATCATCTAGGCTTTCTGTTGGGCTAATGACTGATTTGTCTACCAATTCTCATAAGGTCTATGTTGGCCTTAAGTGATTTAGTTGTAGCGTTCGCACAGTGTCAATAGTCATCACATTTATTGTTTCTCCTATATCAATAAGTGTATTTGACAAAGAAATACCATTAATTTCTACAATCACCATTGCATTTCCCGGATAATTACATTTTGATGACATTTCTGATATAAATTATGATAATTGTCCAACCACTTGTATAACAAGAGGTTCCTTCCTCTTCCTTCCAGGATTTTTGATGCAAATATCCCTTATAATTTTAGCATAGATAGGAATATCTTTGATGGATTGAAGTAGGGGAATCTTTACACATATATTCCTTAGTTCAGCTTTTAAATCATGTCCTAGAGGTACCTCAGGTTTTTTCACAAGTAACCTTTCTGGATAAGGTGGAGGATTAGTTTCCTTAGGTATTTCTGATGGTTGAGGAGTGTGAGGAAGAATTTCCTCTTGTACACAAATGTCTTATTCTTCATTTGGTTGGTCATCTATTTGCTCTTTTTCTCAAATAACCAGTGTAGAATATGGTTTATTCAAGACCTTCCTAGATCTTAATTAAATTTCAGTCAGTGAAGTAGTATTTATCACATAAGTTGGGAAAGTCTGTACTTCAAGATTCTGTATAGGTTGTGTAGGTCTATTGTTCGGATTAGGGATGGGTTGTGAAAGAACAAGGGTAGGCCAAGGGGGGTTTGGATTAGGTGCAACTTTCTTTTTTAGCTGTTGATTTGGGTTCAAAGGCAAGGTGAGTTGTTGTTGTAGCTGGGAAGGTGGATGTAGAGAAAGTGGATTGAATCCAGGTAAGAATTGAGAGATATTGGAAGGATATTGTGGGTAAGTAGGAAAATTTGGTGGTTGAAAAGGAATATTCCCATATGAAGGCCCCCTCCATCCTTGTTTCCAAGGTTGGACTTCTGGTTGCTGATGTGTCCATTGAGAGTAAAGCATTGGAGGAATCCATTTTTGTCGTGAGTACTGTGTGGTAGGATTGAAAACATATTAGGATTTTGTTGTCTCCATGCTGTCTTAGGGGGATAAGATATTTCTTGAGGTTCTCCCCCTCCCTTAAAAATGGATTTTAGTCCAGGTAAGGAAGGGAACTCATTGGTAGGTTTATATTCTATACAAAGCCCACAAATTTCAATGACTTTAATAAGACATTCTTTTTTAGGGTGCCTCTTTCTACATCGAGGACAAAAAACTGCTAAAGTAGCATTTTCTTCCTGTTGTTTCTTTTTTATCTTCATAGTGTCTAACTAGGTGTTGATTGTTTTTAGGATGTTTTTTTTTAATTTTTCTACCATATTCCCTAATTCTATCCTTGTAACACCTCCTGGAGCAGGTTTGGTAGTTCTGCTTATAGGATTCCTTACAATTTGTCTTGTTTTGGCTTGACTGCGAGAGTACCTTTTACAATACTCTGCAATGTCTGCAAATGGCTTCTGATATACATCCCCATAACTCATGAGGTTTATTACCTCAATACACTCATCCCTTATACCCTTCATGAAGATGGTCCTAACTGTGGTTGTGTCTAAGTCAAATTGTTTTTTCTTTTGATAATTGTATAGGAACCTTTCTAGGTAATCTTCCAAATTTTACTCCTCAGATTGCTACATTTTAAATATACCATTCCTAACATCTCTAGGTTTGCAATAATCCTGATATTTATGGAGGAAAGTTTCCTTCATACCATCACAATATAAGATAGTATGCTCTCCTAGACTCATAAACAACCTTAATGCTGAATCTTTAAGTGTGGTTGGAAAGAGTTTTAATTTTTGTGCACTATCAGTAAAATTCTAACTCTTACATAGTAGATCAAATTCAAACAAAAATGAATCAGGATCTTCTTTTGACATACCATGTGTAACAAACCCACCATTATGACAACAATAGCGACGTAAAACATGCAACCACCCCTTTTTTTTAAAGCTGCGTTGGGAAAATAAAACATCACAATAGATAGCAACATCACTGACACATCATTCATGTATAATAACAAGCATTATTAAAGACATATAAATCAAGTACGACACAAGGCTGACACATCAACACCATAACCATGACATACATAACGATGTATTAACACGTTAATAATCAATAGTTCAACATCGGTGCATTCTACAATAATCATCGACGCATAACAATACAAATATTAACCTTCAACGCATCTCAAGGTGCAATAGCATTTTAAAATAACCAACACCTATAAAAAACATTCCATGGTGCATGAAAGCTTAATTAATAAATCCATCTAGAAACAACATAAGCCAAGGCACACATAATCCACTTATTAATGTTAAGGCGCAAACATAGATCCACTTAAAATCTCGGTGCGCAATTAAATCAATCGTCAAATTACAATAATCAACATCATTTCATGGTAAGCACGTGATCCATTTGCCAGATGAACCTAATCACTTATTGATCATTGTGCGCACAAAATTTAATCATAAGGATGCCATACACATCATTGTGATCATCGCGTCAATAAACTAAGGCGTAAACACTTATGCTTCAACTTAGTCCAAGATGCAAGCAATCCTAACACCTATTCATCAACATGATCTAAGGTGCAAGAGAAATAAATTCTCCATTATCCATGACATAAAATCCATAAGCGCGAGAAGTATGAGGTCTAAACCAAAATCCAAATGTGCGAGAACACTAACATCTACAACTATCATTTAAGACATAATATCCATTGCGCAAGAAATCTACATTATACAATACATTAATTCATAAGTGCAAGTGATAATTATTAATTTACAACAACGTTAAGGGCGCAAGGTAAAATTTATGAGATTAAGGCACAAACAAAATTAATCAATCAATCCCCATTCATCATTTGATCAAGGTGCATACTGACATCTGCTTTACTTCAGAACGCAGGATTAATCAACCATTGAATCAACCAATAATCAACATTATCTCCATGTGTGCATTTAATACAGTCGCTTAGGAAGTCACGCAGCAACAATAATGCGAGGTGCGAGAAATCTAAAAGCTAAATCATTAAACATTATTCCAAGGCGTAATCTAAATACTTGTTTAATCACACCACCACGTTACTTCGTGGTGCAAGAGAATCATTCGTTATTTTTTGATGCAAAAGATTCTAATCACTCAGTCATCTGTACGTTAAAATCATTCAAGACGCGCACGTGATCTAGATACTGAATTTAAACTGTAAAAAGGATTAAACAGTAAAAAGTCACTGGGTAGTGGAGGATCGCACGGAGCTCCTAACCCTCCACCAAACACAGGGAAAAAAAGCACAAAACGATGAGCAGCGAGGCAAGAAATTTCGCTGAGTAAGGGTCACAAAATTAGCTGACAAGGACATGAAATTCGTTGGGCATTACGCACGAATTTATCTCCGCATTTAACACGATTTTTGTAGGCAGGGGATCACTAAAACCACTAGCTAAATTGCTCAAACGTAAGGATATGGTGCCCACCAAAATGCAGAGAAGCTAGCAAGAAGAAAATAGAGCCCCGGAAAGGGAAATTCGTTGTGTTTTCAAACAATACTCTGCTGTGTAAAACGCTGGGATAGGGAACCAGTGCAGAGGCGAATTGCTGAAGTAAAAGCTGGGGTGAATTACCAATGCAGAAACGATTCGTGGAGGGAAAAACGCCCCGGTAAAATTTAACTCAATGTGTGCTGCAAGGTGTGCGGTTTAAGAAGAACTGGAAGAATGCTACCAACGCAGAAAAAGGAGGAAATAAACACCCTGAGAAAACACAAGACTGGGCGGAAAAGTATAGCTCCTCGAGGATAACAAGTATCCGGAGGCGATCGGTACCTAACATTCCGTTTTCTTTTTAAAAGGAGAGTCAAACGATCTACCAGTAGCTACAGGCAGAAGGCAAGCATGTCTTAAGGGATAATCTAGTTGGAAAGGAGGTGAGGATCAAATGCATAAGTTTTAAAGAAACTCAACAACAAAAGCATCCAGGAAAATGCTGGTCCACACGAAATTCAGCGACAGAAATTACACCTTTGTTTTAAATCTTCCCCTAAGTTCAACAGTTTGATCGTGCATTCTTTATAATTAATCTAAGAAGATAATCTGGGCCAACTGACTAAAGGGGGTGTGTAAAAAGCTACAATAAGAAAGCAAGTAAAACAAAAGGGTTTGCCAGTAAACACTTAAGGGAATAGGAGAAATCGATTCTTCATAAGGCTTTGCACAAATTCTCATTCGTTAACTAGTTAACTATTTACAGGAATTAAAACAATACATAACTCATAATTAAAACAACTTACGATAATTACAACGAAAATCAAATTAAAACTTAAGGAATTTCAATCTCAGAATAGGAGTACCTTAATCGACGATGAAGATGTTTCCCCACGCTTGTGCTCCGTCCAGCTCTATGCTTTCTAACCGTGAAGACCTCACCAGTATCTTCCAACCAATGCTAGGGGTACTCTTCTCCGCCCTTATCCTTCTGAGCTGAAAAGGGGCCACACACACAACCAGAGAAAACTAGCTCCCAGCTCACCGCAAGGTCGAGCTACCATTCTCTATTCGAGCTGGGCATCCCAACTCCCACAAGAAAAATCAGCCAAGAAACATTCAGGTAGTGTAACCTTACGTATACCAGTCGTGATTCAATCCCCTTCTCTTTCATTTCTTTTATAGAGTTCTCTTAGTGACTAGTTTCCAAAATGCACATTAAATTATTTTTGTTAATTTTTTATTAGGAATACTCTCCCCCGTACATTTGTCACTTGATCCCTTAGTTGCATCACAAATTCATTTCATTAATTTGATTAAATTGTCAATTTCTCTCAGCCACCTAAAAGTGTTCCTAAAAATGCTCCTCGATGTTCCTTTATTCCCTCACATTCCCTTAATGATTGAAGCTTTTCTTAAAGCTTAGTTGAGTTCATTTTAGGAGAGTTCTCTCTACTAGATTCCTTCTATGTTCCACATTCCTTTTGTAATTAATTTCCCCTTTTGTCTAAGTTCAAATTTAGTAAGTTTTGCACATAAGCAACAATTAATCCTTTAAATAATTTGATCCTCCATTTAATTCTAAATTTGATTTTTTTCCCTTTTAATTCTAATTTGATTTTTCCCCCTTTTATTAATTGCTTAATTAAATTTTTGTCCTCATATCCTACCTAGACCTAGGCTTAGCAAATTTTTAAGGGAAAATTTATAATTAATATACTTCACTAATGCATAATTATTGTAAGGTTGACCATGTCAAGGTAAGCTATTGTTTTCTAGGTACCTAGGTTCATTGAATCACCAATGTTAAAATCGCAACATGCCCTTCAAGACGCACTACGTGCTCCAAGGGTGCCACTCACCTTCATTCAAGTTTCATCTATGCAACGTAACCTTCAAGACACACTACATGCTCCAAGGGTGCCACTCGCTTTTTGGCTTATTTTGGTAGATGTCAAACCCTTGGAGTCAATACTCCGTTAGGTGACCTTGTAGGTGACTAAGGGCCTCTAAGGAATAAGGACACTACCTTATTGTGTGCCCCTTAGAATATTTGTGAGCGACTATCTAAGTCTACCCTCACGGCATCGTGGATCTCACGAACTAGGTAATCGTTAACCTACCGCTCGAGCCACGGTGGGAATTCTAGTAGTCTATGGTAGGGTTGTTGCCACACCTCTCCCTCAATATATCTGGTTGTCATGCATGACCCCTTTACTCCTGCGTTTGATTAGCAAGCTATCGTCAGCCTACATATATCAACAAACATGTCAACGATCCATAAACAACATCATAATATCAATCATATGTCAAATATGCAATAACATTAATACACAAACCATAAACAGTCCACTCCCTGAATCGATATGTAGTCCAAGGAGGTCCATCAATGTTGTCGACATCCTCAATCTATCAAGAGTCCTGCACACTCAAGAGAAACCAGTCAATAACACCTGTCTATACATAATAACATAACACAACATCATAAATCACAATCTCATGATCTGAATACCTAATTGAATCAGTCACAGATATAAGGAACCGTATCATTTGCACGCAAGTGTCCTCAAAGAATAAGTCACATCAGAAGTGCACGCAAGAGAGGGATGTTACATACACCCCCTCTTGTTTTAAACTGCGTTCCAAAGTTTCATAGTATACAAGTGCAAAAATAAAGTATCTGACAATATATAAATGTCTAGCTATCAAACAAAAATGGAAACTACTGACGCATATCATATGCATCCTCCCAGGTAGCCGAGTGTGGACTATAATTGTCCCAATGAACCTTGACCTGATCGACAGTCCGATGCCGTAATTGTCGAATGCAATGATCCAGAAAGCGGATTGGCTCTGTTGTGAGCGCACTCTTTCCCAACATCCGCCAAGAACTCAATTCAATCACATGCGTAGGATCACTGACCTAAATTCGTGCACAGATACAAGATAAATATCCAAAAACATGTGAAGGAATGGGGCACAATTAGCCGTTAGGTCCTTCATAAGTATGGTCATGCGATGCGCATCGCAAAACCCTTCTGTCGGTCTTGTGCTTCTTCTGACCCTTTTTTTATCGTTTGTATTTTTTCGTCCAATACTTGGATCAATTTTGGTCCTACTAGGACCCCATCCTCAAGTCTATCCCAACTCAAAAGCATCTAACACAGTCTCCCATAAAGAAACTCAAATGGCACCATCTTATTGGTGCTTTCATAGTTGTTGTTGTAAGCCAACTCTACCAATGGAAAAAACTATTCCCAATGTTTATGTTGATCCAACATACGCATACACAACACGACCTTCCAAAGTTTGGTTCATTTGTTTTGTCTTCTTGTCTGCCTTTGGGTGATACACGATACTGAAGTTAATTTAGGTTCCTAAGGCCTCTTAGAAACTAGTCGAAAATCGTACTATAAACACCGATCCTTGATCAGATATGATCCTTTTAGTACGTCTAACAGTCTCAATATCTCATTGATATAAACTCTAGCTATACTTGGTGCCTAATGCATCATATGCACAAGGTCAAATGTGAAATCTTCATCAGAGTCTCAACTATCACAAAATTCGAGTTGTGCCTCCTTATTGTCAGCGACAATTTCTCCAATGAATTCCATCAAAATGACCTCTCATTTTGATTTTGGTATACCAGGTGGTCATAGCAATCCTGTCGAATTTCTATGCTCAGCCTTTACCTTCCAACCTTCTAGACATCTCGCCATGCAGTTGACGATATTTTCATGTATCCCTTACAGAAGAATAAGGGCTTAAGGTATGTCCTCGCCTTTATGAGTCCAGAATGAGCCATGTACACTGCTCTATGAGCTTCGCATAAGATCAAACTTCTCAATTCATCATTGGGTTGTAAATAAATCCGATTATTACATCTCAATGACTCTTCGTTTTCCATAGTATATCCCTCAATTTTGGTACCAACATGGTGTCTTGTCCAATAGAATTCCTTAACCTATTTATACCAGTCATCATTGTGTTGTAGTTAGAATCATTTCATGAATATTCTTTCAAAGAGGCACCATCAACAATAAGCGTGGTCTACGACTCAATGCATCCGCCTCTATTCATTGTTCCTTTTATGAAGGAATCTTAAAATCGTACTCGCTAATCCATTCTAACCAATGCCTTTGTCGCACGTTAAAGTCACTTGGCGTAATAAGGTGTTGCGAACCACAGTGGTCCATTTTTTTTGTTTGAAATTCTATCCAATCAAGTAGTGTCCCCACACAATTAGGGCATACATAATGGCTAATAACTCCAATTTGTGTGCCGCATAATTCTCCCCATACTTTCTTAACTTTCTCAACATGTAAGCGATCACTTGACCATCTTGCATTAAGACTCCACCTAAGCCTTCCTTGGATGTGTCAATGCATACCAAGAATTTCTTGTCCATGTCAGGGACTTTTAGTATTGGTGTTGTATTCAACAACTCCTAGAGCCTTTGAAATGCTTCTGCGAATTTCTCGATCTATAAAAACTTATTTTTCTTCTTCTGCAACTTCGTAATCGGATTTTCTATCTTGAAAAACCCTCGACGAACCATCGATTATATCTCATTAAACCCATGCAGTCATGTACTTCTGGGATGTTCTTCGGCGCAGGCCATTCCATAATAGCCTCCACCTTCATTGGATCCACAACGATACCTTCACCAGAAATAACATGCCCTAATCAAATAATCCTCGATAGAATTGCGACCTCCTCCCATAATTCATTCTCTTGTAGCACTCTAGTACCAAGCGTAAAAGTTCGTCATGATCTTATGTCCTCCGAGAATATATCAAAATGTCATCAAGGAATACTCGACGGTAGTCAAGCAGAGCCTCCACAACCCATCATTATTCTGTATGAGAATAAAAGGAGCACCCTAAGGAGACACACTTGGACGTATAAGTACTAGATCCAACAACCCCTTCAACTGCATTTTCGACTTCTGTACTAAAGGGTCGATATTCGATAAGGTGTTCTTGCTATCGGTTTCATTCCAGTTTTTAAGTCGATAGTCAATTCCATCTTCGATTCAGGCGGTGCACCTGGTAATTCTTCTAGGAATCGCATCTGCAATCTCTCGTGCCACCGAAAGGCTTTCTAATCCTTTCGCCATGCCCTTGACGTTTCGAGCTAAGTACGCATATAAATAGCATCCTTACGCATTCTCTCGTGTAGTTGTAGGGAAGAAATGAACCTTAGGGATACTCTCTGGTTCCTTCCTACAAACACTCATCTTTGTCCCTCATTATCGACCAAACTCAACCATTTCATCTTCCTATTGAGTATTGCCTCAAGTGATTCCACCCAGCCCACTCTAACCATATCATCAACATCTTACAGTATTCCCCAAGTTAAAGAGACAGTTCATACCCCCTTCCTTCAACCATTCAGTTGGAACCTGAAGCGATATCGACAAATCTAAACTCATCCTGTCCAAAAAATTTATCTCAATCCCTTCAGCGTGATACTAGAAATAGAGCTCTCTGTAGCACCAAGATCTAACAAATACTAAGTTTGGTTGGCGGTAGTACCTGACTCCTCGAGCATAGTGGTATGGTGCTCTACCTGGTGGTTATTCATCGCGATCAAGAATCATGTGGGCCATTCCCGTCTCCACAATGGTAGTGTGTCCCATTGACCCACTAGCTCTGGAATTTTCAACCGGATAATATTTTTGGTAAGGTGGCTCTCCACATGTCCAACACCCTTTTCTAGTCCAATACCTTAGGCCCCAAAGTAGAAGTCGATGTCTCACCAGCCTGAAACCATGGTCTATTCTACTGAATAGGCTTAACAACGAATGATGTTGATGTCATGGTCCTCGGTAGGGGGTTTGTTATAAACCTAAATTTCTCTACACATGCATACCTGTCCTTTGGCCATTTAAGTTGCATTTTCCCCAAAGAATTACTATGTTTCTCTTCTAAAACACCATTTTTTTGAATATAGACGCACTCTGCACCAATACTGCCTGCGTGCATATGCTTACTACACCACTACAACTCACATACATATGCATGTTGCACAATTATATCCCGTGTATACTTGCAAAAGCTGCAAAAAATAAAAAGTTACAAGGAATTTGTTGAGATTACGGGCTATTGGGTAGTTTCCCAACTATTCCACCACCTATAACTCGTCACCCAACCAAATAACCATTCTTTTGTCATATAAAAGAAGGTGTTGTGGTCTCATTTTACATTTAGACATAAGAATAATTAAAATTTTCCCATTTCACATCTCCTCCTTGCCCAAGTTATTGCAACCCTTTTTGTGAGAATTGCCTTAGAATTTCCCCATTAGCCCTTCTTCCTCCATCAAAACCCATTCACCTCCCAAGAAGAGATCAGAAAGTTGAGAGGAGAAGCCATAGAAAGGTGCACTTGGAGCTTAGTGAAGAGGAGCTTAGACCACATTCGTGGAGCAGTAGCTGGTTTTGGTTGTAAAGGTATAATCATTGAGTTATTAATAAAAGAATTACTTTTCATGTCGCAAATCATGGTGTATTGAATTCTTTTATTGATTTATGTTTTGACATTCTAACATCTAACCATAATTTGTATATGGAATAACATGCTTGTCATTTGTTGTTTGTCAATATTTAGATGTAGGATAGCCCTGGGAGGAGGCGTGCAGTTAGCAAATCTTCCAAACGTGAGGGGATCATCATCAAACGCAGAGTAGAGGTATAGTTACCCGACCCCCCTCGTTTTTTCTTTTCCTGTACGAGTTTTGGTATGTTTGGGGTAGTTTAGAGAAGTAGTTGACTTTTAGAGGGTTAATTGATCTTCCTACATTATAAACCATGGTGTATTGAGGGGGTGTTTCTCGCTAGAAGAACTGGCGACCATACTAGGGAAGCCTCTAGGGTTTAGGGGGTTTTGGGTTGTCTAATTGGTTTTTCTGCCTTTTGAGTTTTTGTTGAGTCTTATGATTCTTTTAAGGGATTTTGATCACCTTCTGGTGCCATACTAGTTCTCCCTACCCTATAAGACTATCTTCTTTTTAAAGGAAGTACAGAGGTGTACACACCCTACTTTGGGGTAATCCCACATACATATGTGCCCTACTTAGTAAACAACCTGCGTACATATGCAGGCTGCTGAAGAAACATTACCGTACTTGGTTGAAGAACTATTTTTTGAAAAAGATGCAGCCAACCTCTTTCCTGATTGAGTTTTATACTTCTCACGCTTTCTTGATATAGTTTAGAGTCTTTGTTTTTTATAGCTGTAGCTTGGGTTAGAATCCAGTGTACTTGTCTTTTTGAAGTTTCTTGTGTTTACTTATGAAAGGGTTTTAAGAAAGTCTTTGAATTTTTGATCGGCCTGTTTGGTGTCTTTAGTGATTCCTTGCGATCCGCAGTGGACTAAACATTTGTTTTAGCCTTGTCTTGTTCTTTTTACCCCTTTCATTTGATTTGAAAAAAGAGAAAAAAATATTTATTTCAGTTTTTTTTGTTTGAAGCAATTTTCAAAAGAAAAAGATTTTTCATTTTTAGTTTGGTAAACTAGTTGGAGTTAGTTATTTTACTAGAAAGGAAAAAAAGTTCATTTTTTAAGTTCTTTACTGATTTATTGAAACTTAAGTAGCTTGTAGTCAAGGAAAATTTTGTTTTAGGTCTTCCTTTTAAATATCTTGAAAAAAGTTAGTTACATAAAAGTTGGTTACAAAGAGTTATATGTAAATCTTTACTTTTGATTAGAAATAATTTTGCTTTCAAAGTTTCATATTTTTCTCCTCTTTTTTTCTCTCATAACATCACTAGTTTCACTGCCATATACTTTGAGTTAATCAATTCATTAAAACGAATGCTAAATATAAAATTAATTAGACTTTAATGTTTGTAGGGTCAACCAACTTGTTTAGGGTTAGGGCCTTGAATTAGGTTGGAAAGAAAACTCTTCAAGGCTTTTAAACAAACATCAGAGTAAGAGATAGGGAGTGTTAAATTCTAGTGACGTGAAAGCTATCTGCGACCCTCCTCTAACACAAGGGATAAACACGAGGTCGCGTGAGAAAGGCAGTGGAGATAACCCTTCCAAAGCCAGACTAAACATAGTGGGGAACACATAGTGGGGAACACATATTGAGGATTTGTCTTGGGAATACTGTCTCTTGCATTTTCCTATGGAGCTTTGTCGACCTCGAATCCATTCGAGATCCTCTATTTTCTTCCATAACACTTGATTTTGATACCCTCGATAGGTTTCAGACTTGTTATCCTGCTCATTGCGGTCCACCTGACTGTCGAGTGTACCTTCGCAGTGATTTTTTGTGAGCTGGCAACTTAGTTGCTTATATTTTAAGGAATTACACAGGTGACTATGGGGGTATACCCCGATACCTAGGGAATATGTTGGGTCATCCTTTGTAGAGTATACCTGAAGGGTTATTTCATGTTCGAGTTGTACTTGCACATGTAAGTTTCTCTAGTGTTGGTTGGCGTAATTGTTCTTCCTACTAGATAGTGGTTTGCTTGGTTGATCTTATAGGAATTTTTTTCTAGTGTGTGCTTGGTTTTAAACGATAGTTAAATCCTTAATGTGTCATTGATCTCTTCGCAAAGTGTAATATTAGGAGCTTCGTCAGTCGCAAAAGCTTCAGGGCCTGCCGCCGGTTGCATTAGAGCCACCACCACCACCGTTACGAAGAAGACTTGACCAACAAGGCTCATTTGAAGCGATCGGGCTGAAGGAAACTGTGCCTGAGCCTGTTCCGAGAGGAGATTACTCGAATCCGGAGGAACCTACTATTTCTGACCTTGGAATGGAAGCTCTCAGGATAGCCAACCCTCCAATCACTGACTTGTTGACGCCAATCTTGGTACGAGTTTTCCATCTGAGGGTGACAACTTACAAGCGTCAGATAGTCTTACAAGAATCTGTGGAAGCAAATGCTGATACTTTGTCCGGGATTCCTCATAATCCTATTTCGGTGACTACTACAGGGGGTATGTTGCTTCCTAGCCCACCTTCTCCAGTATGGACCACAATGGTCTCGACTCCCTCTACCTTGGGTAGTGGTTCGATACCGTCATCGACGGTGACCACTCCTCCATTTATGCAGAGTGCGACGGGCCCTCCATTTTCATATGGGATGTTCGTCTTTGATTTGAACTCAGTCCTTACCTACTCCACCTTACACACCATGGATTTGGGGGCAGGTAGATCAAACACTCTCGTTCAAGGGTCTATTGGGGGCACTTTATTCCCCTTCAATGCTATCCCTTACAGTGGGTGTCATATACCTCCTCCATCTGCCTTGCTCGGTGGTGCTTTCCAGCAACCCATTGGGTTGAATGCTAAATATAACTTGTTTGGAGATAGAATTTTAGGACCCTCATCTTACACTAAACTGGTGGGATCCATGTCATTCTCTTTTTTCAGCGTGTTTGGTAATAACTATTTTTCTTTGGCTGATGTCTCGGTTGGGACCAACCCTAGTTTTGGGCAACATAATCCCGTGCAGGGTACTATTTCTACATAAGGGGGAAAGTACAATATTTTTGTCCTCATAAGGGATGTCATTTGGGGGAAACCCTTTCCATAGTGAATGGAACCCCGGGAAAGGCTCAGTACCTATGCCCATCAGATCGGTTTGGGGCATCCCCCTCCACAATCTTTGGAACACAACGTAGAGAGAAATCCCCGCCCAACCCATGTCATCCAATTATGAGAATCATCTAATGATATCTTAGAAAACAAAATTTTCATACGTTGGTCAAGGCTATGGTTTCTACCAGAACCTTGGCCAACAACCCAACTTTTCCTGGCAACCTAGTGCTAGTAAAACCCCAGGCCCCTTTTTTCCTATACATAGTACCCAACCCAAACTATCATTTATGGCAATGCTACATCTTCCATACTTGTCAAGGTTTCTTAACGATCTGATTTGTCGTGATCCACATTGGCCCTCCATGCCGACTAAGTTGCCCTCGGATATTCCAAAATTTGAAGGCAAGCCAAGTGACGACCCAGGTGATTACGTGAAAAAATTCCACTTGTGGTTCTCATCAAAATTGCTGCGAGATGACTCCGTACAATTGTTCCTTTTTGAATGCACTCTTATCGGGGGTGCTGCTAAATGGTATATTGAGCTCAACCGCTCAAGGTATTCTTACTTTAGTCACTTGGTGATGGTCTTGCTAAACCATTTCCAACTATCCGTGAGATACGATGATGACACCGAGTTACTGACCAACTTTGAACAGACTAAGGCAGGAAGCATTAGAAGAGATTGATTAAGGTTTAGGTCCCACCAACTTTCTTACTGGAGTGTTTCCTGAAGTCTTTGGTACCAGTTCTATCCAAATCTATTGCAACTTCGAGAGTGTTTTCAGAGGAGGAGGAGATAATGAGAGTTCAACATATCGAACTGATTTACTCTTAGTATAGATTACTCTATGAGATATTGCTAGATGCACGATGATCCATCCTCGACAAGGCCAAACAAAAGTCTGGACCATATGCCAATGGTATAGTGGGTTCAACACAAGGAAATTCCACTGATCTGTTGTCAAATAAATTGCAACAATTTTTGATACAACAAACGACGGCCAACCAGACCTCTCTTTTGATTGTTCCCCCTAAACAAATGTCGGACGTACACAGTTTGCAATCGAATAACCTGAAGGCCAACCAACATCTTGAAGGAAAGAAAAAAAAAATGAAACAAGAAGGGTAAAGGGGATAAAAAGGCTAATAAAAATTTTGGGGAGGGCAACACAGAGAAGAGGAAGTCGAAGTATCTATGTAACCTATACATGAAAGACCACCCAACCCACCTGTTCCCTCAAATTGCAGAGGCTAGGAAGCTATTGGCATAACAAGAACCTATTGTGTTGATGAAACCATTTCCACATGGGAAAAACATGGCTCAAGACTCAACATCTTTGAGCACAAAAGGGGGTAGTCAGGGGCCCCCCACATCTACTAGTAATATCTCGGTTGTGAATGTTTACATGTTCAAAGGTGATTCTCATATAGAAATGATGAACCAAGATTATGGAATTCTGGAATCTACTGAAAAGGGTAAACAAGCGAAAAAACCACCAATTCCTCTCCAGTTTGAGAAGATGATGGGTGAAACAATGACATGCATCCCCAAAGGTTTGTTTAGGAAATATTCTCATAATCTAAATGTGTGAGCTTCCCAAAACTATTCTATTTTGGAATATTTGGCACAAACCCCTTGCACAATGTCCACTTTGGAGGTCCTCCAGAGCCGCCCATCATAGAGAAATGCTCTATTATTGACCTTGAGAACTGTAGAGACTTGTAACCCAGGAGTGATCATTCTCGATAAAACCAAATTCAAACCTCGTCTTCCTTACCATGTTGTGTTTCATATAGTACTGGCTTACACCACGAAATCATTTACTTTGAATATCTTTTGCATGGTGGTTGACGAGGGTGCCTCGACTTGCGTGATGTCATTGGTGTGTTAAAAGGCCATTGGCCAACCTGTTTTGTCTCCATCACCTATATTGATTATGACATTCGACAGTCATTCCTTCAGACCACATGGAATCATTCCTTCTTTCCCCGTGTAGTTAGGAGGGAAGACCGTGTGTGTCAAAGTTTAAGTGGTCAATGCACCTCTCGACTAGAACCTTTTTTTAGGAAGGAGTTGGACCTATGCAATGCATGCAGTGGCTGCCAAAGTTTTTTGGGTCTTATTGTTTCCACACGAGGACCGAATCGTGACCATTGACAAATTGTCCTTCTCCCATCATGACCCTTCATCAGAGGCATCCACAGTCCTGATGATTGATAACCCTCATCCCAGCACCGTCAACGTAGGGTTTTTTTGTGCCCATCATTGATGGGTAATTTTGATTACCCACCTCCTTCTAGCAATGCCAAGCTTCTATCGGTTGCCCCCAACCATCTTAGGGCTGAAATTTTTCAAATGTCATCATTTCGAATGACTTACTTTCACGATATGTGGACTCTTCCTTCCCCATCAGCCTCGATTGAAGGGAAAGGGAATTTTGGCATGGACATTCCCTTGTCTATGGTATAAGTTGCATACAACGTTGTCCAACAAGCTTTGGCTAACCTCGATCCGACTCCTGCAGAGGATTTAGATCCAGTTCTAGAGCCTATTTGGGCTCAAGGTTCCCTTGCCACTACAGATTCATTAGAATTTGTATTTCCCTTAGATGAGGCAATTCTCGAGGCATTTACTAGTCCAGACAGACCCTGGGATGATGTCCATCATATATCATACTTTCTCCCAGATTTAAGAAGAATAGAGGCAGGCAAATTTGTTTTGACTATGACTGGAGATAGGTCTTGTCCTATTAATCCTCTGGCAATGTATGCATTTTACACTGAGGGTAATATGGAGAGTATTTCTGAAACAATTGCAATAGATATATCTAGTGATGGAGAAACAACAACTCTCTTCACTTTTAACCAAATAGTAGCAAGGTTCGACATCCTGAAGGAGATTGTCACTAACCATGGCAGTCACTTCCAAAATAAAATGATGTCTGATTTAACATCAAATCCTGGGTTGATGAAAGAACATTCATCACCCTACTACCCACAAGTGAATGGTCAAGTGGAAGTTGTGAATAAGTCCCTCAATACTATTCTTCAGCGAACGATCAATTATGCCAAGTCAAATTGCCATTTGATGTTGTGCTCGACGTTATGGGCCTACCAATTGTCTATAAATACTGCCACCGATTTCTCACCTTTTCAACTTGTATACGGGCTAGAATAATTATTGCATATTGAGTGCCAAATCCCGTATTTAAAGTTGGAAGTGGACTTACTACAAAACACTTCACTTCTTGAGGAATTCTTATTATATATAGAGCAACTTGATGAGAAACGTCATGATGAAATCTCATCCAACGAGGCTCATAAGCAACAAGTCAAGTGTCAATATGATCGGTTAGTCCATCCTCGGATTTTCTCTGAAGGCGATATTGTCTTGGTCTATGATCAAGAAAAGGATCCCCTGGGGGCAGGCAAGTTCAAACGCATGTGGATCAGACCTTTCATCGTGAAAGAGGTCTTAAATAAGGGTGCTTATTGCTTGGTTGAATTTGAGGGAAATGCCTTGGCAAAGCCTAGAAATGGGCTCTACCTCAAGAAGTATTACTCTTAGGTTGGTCACCTGGGTGACTTCTTGTACATTTGTATAGTTCTTATACATTTTTTTGTCCTTTTTTTTTATGGATTTGTAGTTATTTATGTCATATTTTTCACTATGGAAGATGTCAAGTGAATCAAAGGTGTTCTTTGGTTTCACGGATGGCACTAGTCAACACACTTGGAGGCTTGCTTTCGCAGCTTGGGTGATTTTCACACCTGGAGGCTAGTTGCTATATTCTAGAGGTATCTGTCTAGGTGACACCAAAAACAATGTCTTCGAGTACAACGTAGTGATATAGTTTCTTCGTGACGCTTTGTCGCATGGTATATCTCACCTCTAGGTCTACTTAGATTCTCATCTAGTTTTGTTCCAGTTAAATGGAGTTTACCATGTTTATGATCCTACTTTACACCGGCATTTCCTTAGGGTACGTCTCTTAGAAAGTTACTTTGATTACAGTACGTATATACATATTCCTAGGAGATTAAATCAAATGATAGATACTCTAGCTAATCAAGTATTATATTGACATGTTGCACACACATACACATGTACATACATTTGTAAAAAAAAATGTGATCCATAAGATGATATATATATATATACATACATACATATATATATATATATATATATAAAGTGTTTAGAGTACATAAGTGGGCACGAACGCCTCAAAAAATAAGGTTCGGTATACATCACAGGGATTATTCCTTCAAGAATATACAAAAGTTGACCTTGACACATAAAAGTCCATCCTTTCTAAGATCAGGGCCTATTGGCCCTGTCGTAGTGAACAACGATGTTGGGAAAACACCGAAAAAATTGGACCCAAGTCCGTGGAACCCCCACTACATGAGGCTGCATAGAAGGTGAGAGATCCTCGATCTCAGCCATAGGAACTGTATGAGTGAGTGCAGTGAGTTTGCACTCCACCTACCTCAAAAATATCTCAGCCTCTTCAGTTTGAGGTCCCCCTATGGCTGTGGTTCCACCGAATGCTGCTGGTCCCAGCTCTGGTAGAGGATGTCATCGAGTCCTCATGAAGTCCGCGGGGCACACTTGTCCCACATCTATACATAATAGATACATAGATGTCAGTGCTCTAATGCATATAAAAATGATATACATAAAATAAATTAAAAATTAAATAACTTTAAAAGATGTGTACCTAGCTCTCCTCTCTCCTCTCTGGGAGGTACGGGCATGTCCGGATCTCTGGAGAAGTTGATTCCAACATAGGGGTAGTCCTCTATTATTGGAATTTACCATGACCACCAGTTGAAGAATTTATTGTAGAAGGCCTCTATGGTACTCCCTCCCCCCTGTCGTGGCATCAGTGTTGCCCATCTACATACTGCTATGAAGGAGGCAACATTCCCTCGTACAGTCTCTCTAGGACTCAGACTGGGCACCCTCTCGAAGAAGAACGAGCATAGTATGGTGCTAAACCTGAATTTCTTATTTCTACGCTATTGGTACTCTGTCAACTACCTCTTCATGCATGTGGGCATGGTCATACTCCATTCATAGATATGTTCCTCCTGGCACTGAATAACATAATGCATGTGTGCCCGAGAGGCCTGGTGAAGCGACACGTATCCAGTAATCTTTCCAATGAGTAGTAATATCACCCTCACTGTAAAGTTGTTGATCTTGAGAATGGGAACTTGAGAACCTACCTTCTTAGTTCTGACTTCACAGTACATCTTGATGTAATCATCAATGTTGAAAGGCCTAGGGGGAACGATACACAGATTTATTGGTTCCCCTTTCCTCGAGAGGCCAGCCAAGAAGTATAAATTCTCAGTCGTTGGAGACAACAATTTCCCATCTATCATAAAATCCTCTGCATCTGGATGCCAGTAATCAACCAGGATATTCAGTAGCTCAGTTTGTCCCCTCATAAATGGACATCGAAAGAAATTCCACAACCCACATTGTTTCAATGCGGTAATGGAAGTAGGGTCCTCATTGACCAGTATATCAATATCCTCATGTTCCCTCTCCCTCTAGTGGACATACATCCTATTCCATGGCAGTTCAAAAGGGGAGTTAGCCCTTGCATTCTTAATTTTTCCATGCTTTTGAGGGTGTACGTTGGTTTTTTTGGTCATAGTCATGCATGTATACTCGAAGAGTGTTTTTTGCCTCAGTACATATACGGTTCATCCTTGGAAAACCTGCATACATGTAGGGACACTCCTTTTTAGGAGAGCATGCCCCCACAAAAAAAAAAAAAATGCAGAAAGGAAGAATGTAAATGCACGAGGGATGAGTTTGTAGTTACTTGGTTCAAGCGGAAGTTCGTTTCGTTCTATGAAGCTCCTAGAATCCACTTCTTTAGCAAAGGGGTATTTTTTGCCTTTTGGTTAATTTTCAAATTACAATGGTGAAAATGAGCTGTCATCTTCTATTTATAGATTTTTTTGGCCCTTTTTGCCACTTTTTTTACCCCTTTTGTGTTTTTTTCTTGCTCGGTAATCATTTAATTCCATTATTGATTTTCTTATTGGATGTTACGATACACTTTTTCTTTTGGTTTGGTAACATTTTGGGAGATGGGTCACTTTTAAAAGTTCCTTTAGTAAAAGTCGTTTTTTGCAATGTTTTGCATATAAGTTAGGATTTCACCTCCACTTTTTGCATCTCGTTTTCTTTTCTGATTTTCCATAGGATCGATCCCACCAAAGTGCGACACGAAACTGACATTGCTTTTTTAGAAGTGTTATGATTAGGTGGTAGAGCCTACCTTTACATGGACACCCTAGATAGATCCTTGTTGCATTTTGGCGTCCATGCTGTCTATAATGACTTTAGGCTCAGGATTCCTTCTTAGTCCTGTCATCATTACGAGATTGATCCTCATTCGTCTGATGCACCATCACTCTTGGCCTCACCCTTGAGACTCCAAAAATGAGCAAGATTTTTTGTCTTTCAAGCTCTCTTTGAAATCCGAAAGAAACATCCGACGAGACTGTATTAATGCTTTTCGATCTTGTCTAGATTAACTAAGAAAAATAACCTTTTGGAGTTTGCTTTAAGCCCTTTTTCGTCTCTCTAAACATGAAAATATTGTTGAGCGATCTTGTTTCCCTTCACACTTGCCAAACTCAAATCTAAAGGCACATATTTCCGGCGGTAGTTTACCCATTTTTTAGTCTGGATGGTCAATTATATGAATAACGGTATACTCTAGGAACCTCGGTTCACTAGAAGAGTATTCTCAGGTATAAGTTTAACCCTTTTTCGAGTCTGAGGGACTAAATTTACGAAAAAGGAAAATTATCCTTGGTTTTGGTTTATCACCTTTTTTGAGTCTCTAAGATTACTTAAGAAAAATGAACCCCCACAGACTTCATAGTTAAGCTCTTTTCAGACTCCCTAAAATTGAAAAGATCATCGAGTGACCTTGTTCCTTCACACTGGTTAAATTGGTCCAGAAGAACATCTACTGGCATGATTTTAGCCCTTTTTCCGGCCTGTAGATTAGAGAGGAAAAAGGTATGCCTTGGGAGATTTGTCTCGCCGAGAGAGTTCTCCTTAGTAACCTTTATACTTTTTCGAGCTAAGGGGACTAAATCCAGAAAAAGGTCGTGACTCCATAGTTTATCTCTTTTCAGACTCCTTAAAATTGAAAATATTGTCGAGTGATATTGTCTTTGTCACACTCATTAAAATGGTTTTGAATAGACATTGTTTCATTGATGGTTTACCCCTTTTTCAAACTGACTAGACTATCTCCGAAAAAGATACTCCTTGGAGTTTTCTTCTACATTTTTTCAGAATCTCTAAACATGAAAAAAATACCGAGATTCCCTTCTCTAGGCTCGTTAAAAACACATTGAAGGGCATTTCATTGTGTCTTTCTAACCGCATTTGCATATATGTGTCTTTGGCATAATGTCGGCTCCATGTTGCTCTCAAATGAACCTTTGAAGCATGCCTTATACGCAATCCTTGTAGCACTTTGCCTCTGCGACCTGACACCTTGACCCATGGAGGAATTTTCCTCGAGTGTCCTTTTTCTACACATGTCTCCTTGCTCTGAGAATTAGTGTGTTCCTTGCACTTGGAACTAGTATTATTTCTTGTGACACTTTTTCCTCCTTTGTAAGGTAGCATTCTTTTATTCTTTTTCAAGCTCTTTAAAAAATTCAAAAAGATAAAAAAATAAAACAACCCAAAAAGAGGGGACGGGAAAATATATTATGTTTTGATAGCACAATGAGTTGCCCTTGGAAAAATCACATCCTTTTGTTTGTTCGTCAAGCATTGGGATCTAATATGAACTTAGGAATTTGTTCTCACTACATAGATTTGTGTCCTCCTCCATTTGGTTACTCTTCCAAACACATGGAGAGTTTGCGTTGCCTCCTGCATCATGAACTTATGTCAATGTCATGCTGCCTGAGTCTGATCATCTTTTGTTGTTTTGTCAAAGGGAATTTTCACCCAAACTGAGTTGACCTTTCTATAGTTTGTCTCTTAAGCACATGCCCTGAGAATCCCAAAAGTCCAATCAAGTCCTGATTCAAAATCAATGAATTTCTCTACCTGATCATCGAGATCCTCTTATCTTTTCCTGATGAGTCGTCGAAGACCTCTGGGTAGTGAATTCATACACTCACATTGTACTCCTACCTGAGTTTTGAATATATTGAATTTGTTTCTTGAGATATGAACACCTGATCTCCAGCCATCGGGCATTATTGGCTTCTTGAAGATGGATACTATACTTGTATATCTTTGATTTTGAGATGTAGATCCGTTGTGTATTGCTCGCAGATACACTTTATATAGTTATATGACATGGATCTGCAATGCATTTTATTGGTAGCCATGATTTATTTCATTTTGAGCATGGGTATGCCTGCCTCAGAGAAACAATTGTTATTTTTGCAGATGGAACCTCCCGAACTCTAGTCC